>JBBPBX010054795.1:7632-23330 GCA_038048925.1 Garcialebias charrua | reverse complement strand
GGTCGCCGAGGTGGTTAAAAAGCTCTGCGGTGGCAGGGCTCCGGGGGTGGATGAGATTCGTCCTGAGTTCCTTAGGGCTCTGGATGTTGTGGGGTTGTGTTGGCTTACGCGACTCTGCAATATCGCGTGGACATCGGGGGCAGTTCCCTTGGATTGGCAGACTGGGGTGGTGGTTCCCCTATTCAAAAAGGGGGACCGTAGGGTGTGTTCCAACTATAGGGGATCACACTCTTAAGCCTCCCTGGTAAGGTCTATTCAGGGGTTCTGGAGAGGAGGGTCCGTCGGATAGTCGAACCTCGGATTCAGGAGGAGCAGTGTGGTTTTCGTCCTGGTCGTGGAACACTAGACCAGCTCTACACCCTCAACAGGGTCCTGGAGGGTGCGTGGGAGTTTGCCCAACCAGTTTACATGTGCTTTGTGGACTTGGAGAAGGCATTCGACCGCGTCCCTCGGGGGGTTCTGTGGGGGGTACTCCGGGAGTATGGGGTACCAGGCCCTTTGATATGGGCTGTTAGGTCCCTGTACGACCGGTGTCAGAGCTTGGTCCGCATCGCTGGCAGTAAGTCAGGCTCGTTTCCGGTGAGAGTTGGACTCCGCCAAGGTTGCCCTTTGTCACCGATTCTGTTTATAACTTTTATGGACAGAATTTCTAGGCGCAGCCAAGGTGTTGAGAGGATCCGTTTTGGTGGCCTTAGAATCGCTTCTCTGTTTTTTGCAGATGATGTGGTCCTATTGGCTTCATCAGCTCGTGATCTACAGCTTTCGCTGGAGCGGTTTGCAGCTGAATGTGATGCGGCCGGGATGAGGATCAGTTCCTCCAAATCCGAGGCCATGGTCTTGAGCCGGAAAAGGGTAGCGTGCCCTCTCCGGGTCGGGGAGGAGGTCCTGCCCCAAGTGGAGGAGTTTAAGTATCTCGGGATCTTGTTCACGAATGAGGGAAAACTGGAGCGTGAGATCGATAGGCGGATAGGTGCAGCGTCCGCAGTGAAGCGGGCGCTGTACCGGTCTGTCGTGGTGAAGAGAGAGCTGAGTCAAAAGGCAAAGCTCTCAATTTACCGATCGATCTACGTTCCCACCCTCATCTATGGTCATGAGCTTTGGGTTATGACCGAAAGAACAAGATCTCGGATACAAGCGGCTGAAATGAGTTTTCTCCGCAGGGTGGCTGGACTCTCCCTTAGAGATAGGGTGAGAAGCTCAGTCATCCGGGAGGGACTCGGAGTAGAGCCGCTGCTTCTCCACATCGAGAGGAGCCAGTTGAGGTGGCTCGGGCATCTGGTTAGGATGCCTCCTGGACGCCTCCCTGGTGAGGTGTTCCGGGCATGTCCCACCGGGAGGAGACCCAGAGGAAGACCCAGGATACGCTGGAGGGACTATGTTTCTCGGCTGGCCTGGGAACGCCTTGGGATTCCCCCAGAGGAGCTGCTCCAAGTGGCTGGGGAGAGGGAAGTCTGGGCCTCCCTACTTAGGCTGCTACCCCCGCCATAGGCGTAATTTACACGGGGGTTAGGGGGGTTTTGACCCCCCCAATAATTTGATCCGGTCATTTAACCCCCCCAATAAAATGAAATCATTTCGTCATTATACATATCTTACATCAATAATTGATTTTCTTTATTCATTCAAATTTTTTAGTAAAATTGCTGCATGTTTTTAACAAACTCCCTGAGGACTGACCCCCTCCCATGCAAATAATTTGGTATCACCCATCTCACCGGCTACAGGAAGTCACGTGAGTCACGGAGCTGCTCATGAAGTTGCCCAGAAGTTTCTACATGCATGTGTTCGAAAAAGGCCTCCTTTGGTCGGACTGACTCTGTCGCTGCCCGCCCCTTGCTATGGATGTAGCTGCTATTAGCTGTGAGGTTCGCTGTTTTTGTTTGCAAGATACCACTCATAAACCACACCGCGGATTTTTAAATCAAGCTGATTTCACATTTGGTTCAGCTCAGGAGCCCATCTGCTGTAGTGAGGTAAGAAATATATTTTTTAAGCGTTTATTTAACTAAATTTAAAGAAACAAAGCTCCGGTTTGACCCGCCTGGCGCCTGCATAAAATTCAGCGAACTTTTTTTTTTTTAAATCCAGCTGATTTGAACATTTCGTCAAACTCAGGAGTACGTCTACTATCACCCATAAGTCAGCGAAGAAATACTGTATATTTTTAAGCGTTTATTTAGCTAAATTTAAAGAAAGAAAGCGTCCGGTTTGACCCGCCTGGCGCCTGCATAAAAATCAGCGAACTTTTTTTTTTAAATCCAGCCGATTTGAACATTTAGTTAAACTCAAGAACACGTCTTCTATAAAGTCAGCTTAGTAATATATTTTTTCTCGCAAAGAAATAATTGTTTTTACCGTGTTTCTTTGTGAAGTTCTTCGTACTAGCTGGGTCCTGTCGCCGCCATCTTGATCAGGACAAAGCTGACGCGTCGCGTGGAGATGACGCGTATACAGCAAGAGAAATTGAATATGATGTCCCATTAAGTAAAGCAGAAATAAAAATAATTGTTAAAGATAAAATAAATGATATGTGGCAGGAGAGGTGGGATTTAGAGGAAAGAGGAAGACATTTACATAACATACAGAAGGAGGTACTCCTAAGTGACGATAGTAGTTTAATGTCTAGGAGAGAGGAAGTATGGATTAAGTTGAGGATTAATAATAATAATAATAATAATAAATTCAATTTATACCGCACTTTTCATTAATAAAAATCTCAAAGTGCTTGGGCACACTACATTAAATAGTGGTCTAAAGATAATAGGAAAACATCCATCAGGTGACTGCTCTAATTGTGGGGTACTGGAAGGAGTGGAACATGTGTTGATTTATTGTAAGAAATATAATAAAGAGAGGAAGGCACTGGAAAGGGTAATGGGGAGTTCGGTGACAATGGTTACTTTATTGAAGAAAAATCAGTCACAGGTTATAACTAAAGCATTTGTTAAATATTTGAAAGTTACAAAATTAGCTGAAAGGATTTAATTTTATTTTAATTAATTAATTAATTAATTTATTTATTTATTTTTTGTTGAAAGTAGACTCTTGAATTACATCTCCGTCCAGTTGATGGCGGTAATGCACTGAGTTTGTAAACTGCCAGTAAACACCATCGAAGAAGAAGAAGAAGAGATGACGCGTATTAAACACTGAAGCGTATAGTGTACAATTTTTTCGTGTTTATTGTTAATCACAACCCCCCCAATGTTAGACCTAAAGTTACGCCCCTGACCCCCGCGACCCGACCCCAGATAAGCGGAAGAAAATGGATGGATGGATATTATGGATCTATAATTTCCCATCCTAAGGTGGAAACTCAAAACCTCAGGAGCAGCTCCATTTGCACCTCACAGCATAGACTAGGTCAGTCCCAGCTTCAGTTTGTTCTTTAACAATTGTGTCCGGAACAGTTTTCAAACATCTGCAGACTGTTTGCAGCTGGTGTAGACCCTCAGATGGAACAGGAACTCTTGCCTTTTGTCAGTAAAGTAGTGATCAACACGTAGACATGGCTGGTTTGCGCCGTAACTTTAATGGATTAAACAAAAAACTTGTTTAAGTTTCAACTTTTTCAACAAATAAGAAAAACGTCAAGCAGAAAGGCAGGCACAAACCAAAGCCCGGAAACTACTGTATTTTTGGCCTATGTGTCACAGTTTTTTGCATAATTTCAATCCCTGCGATTTATACGCCAAAGCAATGTATTTTTGGATTTTTCCCCATATTTATAAACCCATTTTTGACTGAGATATGACTGCTTTCATACATTCTGACTGAAAATATTGAACACTACCATTTTCAGCTGCTAGATGGCGCTCGAGTGTATGGCATGCCGTTGTATCATGTAATAGGTAACAGTGGCTATTAATGACGCAATCACCTGCCGTCGTCATCTGCATGGAGCAACCAAATCAGCTTCATTTTGCTGCGCTGCCCCGGCGAAATGCAGCTGATCTGACCGACAAAGTGCATTTATGAAGCAAAAGTTAGACTGAGACACACCTTTGCTATAATTTTATTTAATTTTTGGGGCACTAGTGGCCTTTATTGGAGAGGGCGAAACGGAAGAGGGGGGGGGAGACACCACAGAAGGGAGCTTGTCAGGTCTGGGATGTGAACCCGCGACGCCTGTGGAGAGGCGAAAGCCTCAAGCATATGTGCCGCCCGCTTATCTCCCTGCGCCACAGCGGCGGCACACCTTTGCTATAATTTTGATTAAACAAATACTTGTTTTAACATTGTTAAATTCATGTTAAAGTGCACGCTCCTGCGATCGTCATTTGGCAGCCAATCGATTTTTGGTTCGTCACCGGCCCACATTTCCGGGTTGTCAGCGGTGATGCATAATAGATGTGACTTATAGGGCGGAGCGACGTGTGTGGCGTAAAATATATTTGTTTGTTGGTCACAGGGGAACGATGGGACCGAAGCAGGCTTGAATCCGAGCACCTGGACTAACAACTGAAGTCATGAACATCAGATTAATTTGGTGCTTTTATTAATTTAAAATTATTTTTACTCAGTGGAACGACTGTACAACACAAGTCTCAAGCCTATTAATTTTTGGATAGTGAACATGACTGACAGCAAGCCACTGATAGTTTTTTTTTTTTTGCCAACATTGAAAGGATGTACAGTATTTAGCAGCACTAATTGGAATGACCAATTCTCATATGTCCTCATCAGATGAGAGTAAATTGGTTGGTGTGTTCACCAAGACTCAAGCTGACCATGGTCTGAAAACTGCTGGAACACCAGCATCTATGTCCACAGTGAAGTCAGCTCTACGTATGGACCGAAAGCACTGGCTGAGAATTTCTTTTTTTTTTTATCTTTAAGGTCTGTCAAGGCAGAAACTGATCTATTTGGTCACAATGACAGTTAAACAACAACAGGTTTGATTGGAGGAGTGAAGATGGGGTTTTCAAACATAAGAACACTGAGCCAACTGTCAAGCATGGTGGCGGCAGAATCATGATGCGGTACTGATGGTTACATACAGTGGATGTATCAATGTGTGAACAGCGCTGCCTACAAATTCTTTAACTTCACCTCAGCAGCTGGATTATTAAACCTTGGAGGCAGCTGGATGTTCCATCAGAACTGGTCTCTGTCATTGGATAAAACAGACCAACATCAAGGTTCTGGACCAGGACAACCTGATTGAAAATGTGTGGACTCAGTTTAAAAGCCCGGTCCATTCCAGGAAACTAATCAGTTTAAAGGATCAGAGAAAGTATTCAGTTTGTTATTTAAAATATCTGAAGTTGTATGTTGCCTAATTTATCCAGCCTGGCAACAAACAAAACAAAACATGGTTTAAATAAATCAATTAAAAGTCCCTAAATAACATGAAGATCATGCCCATGATGAGTGCACGGGCTTTTATCACACCCGTATCTTAAAGTTCATCTTGTGAGGCCAACATTCGTTCAGCTCCGTCTTCCTCTTCTGCTCCACTTGCAGGAGTCCTGGTGTAAACGGGGGGAGGGGAGCTCCAAACTCTCCCCTCTTGATTTTATAATTCCCTCGGGGCATTGTATGCAGTTCCTCATGATCTCCTTTCATTTAATTGGTCATTTACAAGATGGCTTTTGGGTTTCTAATGGCTCATAAAGTGAGCAGGATTGCGATTCCGAGAACACTCCAGTAGTGTGACAGTGTCATTTAGAAGAAGAAATATGATGAGTAACATAAAAAAGCATAAAACAATGATTTTGCAATGAAAGCACTGGTCCTCTGGTCAGTCGGGTGTCATCTGCATCACCATCAAAGCAGCAACTTTAGGAGAGAGGCATTTCTGTAGAGAGTAGCCACTGCCAATCGCTACATTCAACGAGTCATTATTCGTACGGGCTCGTTGGCACCAACACATAATTAAGTGCTGGTGTTCATTTACTGAAATACCCACAGGGATTAGTGTCTGCCAAGGCCCAGTCTGCCATCTGCAGAAGTACAGGCAGAGTAATTATTACCATACGCTCTCACTAATTTTAACAACAGCATCTGGGTTTTACTGTTTACTCGAAACCGTGTGTGCATAACCCTTCAACAGCACACATGCATGTTTCAGAGTCCATGAAGTTAGGACGTGTGAAGGAAATATTTCTTGAGCTGCTTTCTGGTACATTGCAATGTTTAGTATTGTGCAATATGATTTTCCTGTAAACTTCACAATATTTGACTCTGTGTCATTGTGAAAATGAACATTATGTCACGTGTGATAATGGTCGAGATGTGGGTTGGAGCAATCATGTAGGCTGGCAGATGTTTATCACCCTCAAGTGTTTTTTCTCTCAACCTGTGGGACTGTTTAAACAACTGATGTAGCTTTGTAAGGTAGAGACAGCTCAGGAACTGATGCCAGCAGAACAGGCAGACTAAAACTGTGATGCTTTGACTTTCTGTGACACTCTTTACTGACAAATTAAAGATTTGATGAAGTCTACACCTGATCATCTGTGAATCTGTTTTTTCTGCTCCTCGATTGATCGTCCAGATGTATTGTGGTCAGAGGCTGATCATCCTGGAATAGGTTTCCAACCCCATAGATTTAGGACTTCATAGAAGGAGGCTTACCATGAACGTCTATGAGACTTTGACCAAGATTATGTCCTTTGCAGCTTTTTTTTAGCGAGTGGAGACGGTTCTTCTAATCCTGAACCTTTCGTAGCATTTTGGACCTTAACAAAATGTCTGCATATGACAAATAAGCAATACACAGGAACATTCAGCACTGCAGACCAGGGTGTTGGTTCCTATTTAAAAAAAGTTGGACTGGAGTGTGTGTTCCAACTATAATGGGATCACACTCCGTCATCTGTTAGCTTGGAGTAGAGCCGCTGCTCCTCTGCATCAAAAGCAGTTGAGTTTAGGCCTGTTATGATAACAAATTTTGCTGGGTGATTAATTGTCAGATAAATTATTGCGATAAACGATAATATTGCTTTAAATTTGACAATAATTTTTAATTATTGTCAAATTTAAGAAGAAATGTTAATTTGTTTTGAGTGTAGTACCTTTTTTAACCACCGGATGGCAGTATAAGACTGTTTGAACCGAAGGATGGATAGTGAGGGAGCGAGCAGCGTGCCTCTTTAATTAGAACAGGAGGGAGGCCTCTTGACGTGACATGGGCTCTGTCTCTCCTTCTTGTTTTTTGGTTCTCAAAATGGTGGACACTTGGTGTGATTTGAGCTCTTTAGCATAGCATTTTTAACACAAAGCTTTTAATAAAAACATCAGTAAACAAGTTCTCAGATTCTTTTTGCAGAGAAAATCAATTTTTTAAATGAAAGCATGGGTTTCAACCGTGAATTTAGGAGCTTTGACAAGACGGAGGTTTTTTCCCCTCGAGGTCGGCCTGTTAGCTTAGCTCATAGCTTAGCTTCTCCGTTTAGCTGCTTAATGATCCATAAATGCAATTTTGGATGATTAAAACAAATTTTAAAGAGAAAGGGAGGGGTCAGTGAAGAGCACCAGAGTTGAGCCTTTTGTCATCCAGTGTCTTCAGTAGAAAGAGAGACATGAAGAAATGATAAAGCTGATAAATGAAGAAAAGGTTCATAATTTTCATTTATCATTTGATTATGATTTATGGTTTATTGTGACCGACCTAGTTAAGATAGTTCATCTGATCAGGAAACCTCACGGACTCTACCAAAGGTTTGTATAAAAGCAGATTTTACTGGGATTTTGTTTTATATATTGTTCCAGAGTGAAAAAAGAATGAAGATGAACATAATATAATAGCCTGGTTAAAAGCAGACCCTTGTCCTTCACTTCGCTTCGTACTAGGGAACAGTGAATGGTAAATGGAGCTTATTTATATAGCGCTTTCCAGCCCCCTGTGAGGAGCCCCAAAGCGCTTTACAATAAAGTGAAGGGAAACTAGATTGAGCGGAGCTGCGTAGGAAGGCGAGGGCCAGGCTAATAATATACAAGTTTAAAGGTTTTTTTTTTCCGGGTTTGTCTTATTATTACCCCCCTCCCCAATATACAGCTAATCATATTTTGCTTAAGTTGATTTAATTTACAAACAAATTATGAGAAAGATGCAAGATTGCTGTTTGGTTAATCAGGGTTTGATACTGGACTTGACAAAGACATGACGCTGACAGTATCAGTCTAATGACACAGATGACTAAAATTCAAACTCATAGGCAAATAATCAAATCGTAGAACATGTGAAGTGTCATATTTGAATAGCATATGGTAACACAAGTTCAATACAAATTATTCCAACGTGAACTCAGTTTAACTCCATTTTTTTCTATACTAAACCAAAAAGGGAAGTCTTCCAACTCATGCGTCTGTTTGTTTCTTTTATCCACCTCTCCGGAAGTCGTCTGACTGTGCCAGATTTTAAAAAAATCATTACAAGTCAAATTCAAACAATTGAGGTATGTTATAACAAGACAGAAGTTGAGGTCACCATAGATAAAGGCCTCTAGGGGCCTGTAGTTGAATTTTAAGTCCCACCCTCCAGGTGAACCTGCTGATAAATTAAAAAAAATTAAGAGTTTTTTCCAATGCTGATTTTTATTTTCTATTTTTTACTTAACATAGAGATTACCTTGCTGCTCTATGTTAAAATCTGCATTTGGATTGGATTTTAATCCTGAACAAGGCACTGTCCATCTTTATTTATGTTGATGATTCAAGTGTACCTATGGCTTCATTTAAGCTCATTCTAACCTGATACAGACCAAACCAATCCAACACAGTCACAATCCCTGTTTTATTGATGATAAAGTACCTGTTTGTTCAAAGATTCCCACCTAACAAAGCCAGATTATTGAAATGGGTCTTCACCTCAGTCACAGTCCTTAACTGGAACATAATGATGATCAGTGGGGAAGAAATATATATATATATATTTAGCAGCAGCTGAGACCCCCAACAGAGCCAGACTCAGAAGGAGGGTCCAGATGCTCCTTCCAGCTGAAGGGGACAGAAAACAGACACAACAACGTACCAGGCCAGTAAACCCACAACAAACTGATCGACTATGAGGCAGAAAAACGACTTGAGTATGAATAAATAAGGCTTAGCGTTCTTTGAAGGAACACCAGCTTTCTTTCACGCCACAATCTTCTTATGATTAGAAACGATGGATCTGTAGTAGTTTACTGTGTGTCGTGAATGACTCAGCTACTACTATGTAAAAATGTAACTCAATATTAGTAAAACTGACTGAGTTATAGATATTTTATAGACATTTTTGTGTTTTCACGTTTCACTACAAGAGATATCTTGCTGCTAGACAGACGCATAAACATTATCGTGCAGTGGGTGCTGATGAAACTGCTTCAGTTTGCTAAACTCCACAGTGCAGGAAGTCCTGGAGCCGTTCCTTGAGTTGGTTCTGACAAAACCTTCTCTGTTCTCAGAACATGTAGAACCAGCAGCACGTTGACTGCGCCTGCAGATATTTCTCTGACATTCGCCTCTAATGAAGCTGGTGTTGCTTTTCCCTCCCTGTGCTCGCAGCAGTTTGACTTTGTGTTGCACAACGCTCTTCCTGCTGAACACACACACAGAATTTTATTTATTCATACTTGAATATCTTAAATACACATGTACGCCGTCACGCTCGGTGTTTACATTCCAACAACTGCCGATGCGCCGCGGGCTGCTGACATAATCATTTCCACGATCGCCGGACATCAGACTCAGAATCCTGATGCCTTCATTGAGCAGCTGTGGCTGAGTGGTTAGTGCAGTCGTCCTCCAAAGTGAGGGGTTTGATTCCACTAGCAGTCACATGCCGAAGTGTCCCTGGGCAAGACACTGAACCCCTCATTGCCTCTGATGTGTTTCCCATTGGTGTACGAATGTGATAAAGCTCTGATTATTCTTTGTACTGTATAGATCTAGTAGAGTGCTGTATGAATGAGTAAATGAGGCACAGATCGTGTTGTAACAAGATTTAGATACTGTATCTTGATAAGATAGAAATGTGCTATATAAGTACAGTCCATTCCAATGCAATGTCTGGGTAATTTAACCAAGTCGTCATCAACAAAAACGGTTAAATTGTGTCATCTGGACCAGTTTCTGTCCCTCATCCAGAGGACTTCCTCAGTCTACCGTATACTGAGGAAGTCCTCTGGAAGGGAGACGAAAGGTTCCTTACTTAAAAGAACTGGTTCAGATGACACGATTTAACCTTTTTTGTTGTTGTCTTAGCTTACAACCCTTTTTCAAGACAAGTCATGTTTATATGTTTATGACATGTCATGAAGGACTCGCTGGTCATCCGGCTCAGAGACGACCTCACAGGTCGACCACAGTATGTGAGGCTGCAGAACATCACCTCAGACAACATACTGAGCAGCAGGGGTTCCTCAGGGGACGGTCCTCTCACCTTTTCTGTTCACCCTCTACACCTCAGACTTCAGGTACAACTCACCATCCTGCCATCTGCAGAAGTTCTGGATGACTCTGTCATTGTGGGCTGCATCACTGGTGACCAGGAAGCTGAATACAGAGGTGTGGACAGAACCACCTGCAAGTCAACATTGGAAAAACTAAAGAGCTGCAGGTGGACTACAGGAAGAAGACCAGACACCCCTAACCCTGTCAACATCAATGGTATGAAGGTGGACACTGTGGACTGCTACAAGTATCTGGGGGTCCACCTGGATAATAAACTGGACTGGACAGATAACACCAACACCCTCTACAAGAAAGGGCAGAGTCACCTTTTTCTTTTGAGGAGACTCAGGTCCTTTAATGTCTGCAGGACCATGTTGCAGATGTTTTACCACATGGTGGTCTCCAGTGTCTTCTTCGAGCCGTGGTGTGCTGGGACAGCAGGGTAAAGAAAGTTGATGCCAACAGACTCGATGATCTCATCAGGAGAGCTGGTTCAGTTCTGGGAGTGGACCTGCAGTCTCTGACAGAGGTGTCTGAGCAGAAGATGCTGAGGAACCTGCTCCAGATCCTGAACAACACATCACACCCCCTGCATGACACCCTGGACTCTTACTGCAGCACCTTAGACTGACACCACCAAGGTGCTCCACAGAACAACACAGGAAGTCCTTCCTCCCTGTGGATATGTGTATATATATCTCCCTCATAAAGCTACGGGTCCAGACAACATCCCAGGGAAAGTTCTGAAGGAATGTGCGGACCAGCTCTGTGAGGTGCTGGCTGACATCTTCACCACCTCACTTGCACTGGAGTCAGTTCCCACCTGCCTGAAGACCGCCACCATCATCCCAGTCCCAAAGAGCTCCACAGTGACTGGTCTGAATGACTATAGACCGGTGGCCCTCACCCCGATAGTCGCTAAATGTTTTGAGAAACTGGTCATGTCCCACATCAAGACAGCCGTCAACATCAACGAGGACCCTCATCAATATGCATACCGTGAGAACCGATCAACAGAGGACGCCATCTCCTCCGTGGTCCACACTGCTCTCACCCACCTGGATCAGAAGGACTCATACGTGCGTCTGCTCTTTGTGGACTTCACATCTGCCTTCAACACCATGATCCCCCAAACTCTGATAGACAAACTATCCACACTTGGACTAAGCCCCTCTATTTGTAACTGGGTCTTAGACTTCTTAACAGACAGACCACAGTCCGTGAAGATCCACAACTTCTCCTCCTCCACCATCACCCTCAGCACTGGCTCTCCTCAGGGATGTGTGCTGAGCCCTCTTCTGTTCACTCTGCTCACATATGATTGTATAGCCACACATCCAGGCTGTCATATTGTTAAGTTTGCAGATGATACAGCTGTGGTGGGATGCATCACAGATAATGATGAATCCAGCTACAGACAGGAGGTGGAACATCTGGAGAGCTGGTGCAAAGAGAACAACCTTCACATGAATGTGAAGAAGACGAAGGAGATGATTGTGGACTTCAGAAGGAACAAACACACCCACACCCCACTGTATATAGGTGGATCTGCGGTGGAGGTGGTCTCCAGCTACAAATACCTGGGTGTACACTTGAATGATAACCTCAGCTGGAGCAATAACACCACCAGCCTGATCAAGAAAGGTCATCAGAGACTCTACTTCCTCAGACGGCTGAGACGAGCCGGTCTGAGAAGCCCAGTCCTCACCTCGTTCTACAGGTGTGCAGTGGAGAGCGTCCTGTGCTCCAGCATCAACGTGTGGCATGGAGGCTGCACAGTTGCAGAGAGAAAAGCTCTGCAGAGAGTGGTGAAGGCTGCACAGAAGTCTGTGGGAGTCAGTCTCCCCACCATCACAGACATTTACACCTCCAGATGCAGAAAAAGAGCCACCTGCATCATGAAAGACCTCACTCACCCAGCACACTCACTCTTTGCACCACTCCCCTCGGGACGGAGGTTGAGGAGCATCAAATGTAGAACCACTAGACTGAGAAACAGCTTCTACCCTGAGGCTGTCAGACTCATGAATAAATAAATAATAAGAATAAACACTGCAAAATGTCACATCATACTGATACTGTACTGATCTGTTTCTTGTTGCTGCGTTCATCTGTGACCATCTGCTCATGTTCGTGCTGCTGTTTATAATGATGTTTTTCTACTACATTAGGGCTTAGTGTATTACTAGCTGATGTGATGTCTCTCTTAGTTAATCCTAGATGTTATTATTGTATTTCTCTTGCATTTGTTGTTGGATGTAACTGGGACCCTGTGTACATAATCTCGTTTTCAACACATGTACTACATGCGGTGCAAATGACAATAAATTCTCTCTGACTCTGACTCTGACTCTGATATCAAACTTTTCAACTCCTCCCCCTTTCTGAACATAGGACAATAAAATTCATCCTGCACCACAGTAGAAACTTGATGTAATTATGTACAGTACTGTGTAAATTTTTAAATATTAAGTATCAATCCCAAAGCAAACGTTGTATTTACTATTTGAGTGCTGAGCCTTTTTTTTTTTTTTAACAATTGTTTTCCCTTTTTATAATTTCCATCCATACATCAACTTTACCCACTTCTTCTTTTTGGGTCACGGGGGTCACTGGTGCCCATATCCAGAAGTCACTGTGAAAGAGACGGGGGACACCCTGGACATGTCTCCAGTCCATCACAGGGCCACATAGAGACAAACAACCATTCACTCTCTCACCTAGAGACAATTTAGAGCAGGGGTAGGGAACCTTTTTGGCTGAGAGAGCCTTAAACGCTGCATAGTTTAAAATGTAATTCCGTGAGAGCCTTACAATATTTTTAAAACTAAATACAAGTAAATGTGTACATTTTATGTAAGCCCAACACTTTTAAAGTACAATAAGTCTCTGAATTATTTTTAATAACATTGTTATGCTGTTGTTAACGGTGATAAATAAAATATTACCATTAATGTGACTTCTGGTGCTGCATGGTTTTGCTGATGGCCTTGTAGTCTGGTTGATATGTGTGTCACCGACAGCATACCTGGCAATCACGCTGAACTGGGATAAATGGCTTACGTCTGTTGACTCATCCAAAGCGAGAGAAAAGAATGTTGCTGCGTTTATGTCCGTCACTTGTGTTGCCTCAATTTGATTTGCCATCATGATGGTACGATCGTGAACAGTTCTTGCCGACAGAGGCATTTCTTTTATTCATTTAATTATCTTGTCTTTATCCGAAAAGTCGTCAAAAAGTTCATTGGCAACATCCATCATGAATGTTTGGCATACTCATCATCTGTAGCTAAAGCACCAGCAAAACTAGCTGAATTCCAGTCACCTTGTTGAGTCCAAACACGGAGGTGCTGCTGACCAGCTTACCCTCTGCACAGTAGCTCTTCACATGCTTTTTTCCTGCTGTCCCCACAGGATATTTAGATGCAAATGTAGCATGGCGTGTGTCGAAGTGCCGCTTTATATTTGACCGTTTCATCAATGCACTTTTATCATTGCATATTAGACACACTGCAGAACCTGCTCTCTCCACAAAAGCAAATTCCTCTGTCCATTCCTGCTGAAAAGTACATACTCTTCATCTTGTTTTCTTTTAGCCGCCATCTTCGTCACACGGGTTTCCGCTACTAGCTAAGCTAGCTGCAAGGAGGGATATTTACTTCTTGATCCCGTCACCCATGATGCATTATCCGATTGGCTCCAGCCACCCGCGGACAGCTGTGATTGGCTCCAATTTTTTGGCTTTTTAAAAATTATTAAAGATTTGTCTGCGAGCCATATGCAGCCATCAACAGAGCAACATCTGGCTTGCGAGCCATAGGTTCCCGACCCCTGAATTAGAGTTACTAATCAGCCAAACATGCATGTTTTTGGTCTGTGGAAGGAAACTGAAGTACCTGAGGAAAGCCCATGCATGCATGGAGAGAACATGCAAACTCCACCAGAAAGGTCCCGGGCCAGATTTGATCAGGCAACCTTGTTGCTGAGAGGCAACAGCTCTACCAACTGCGCCACTGTGCCATGCTATTTATAGCCTCTTCAAAGTTAATGTTGGCTTGTGGCTGCAGTCTTGCAGTTTTCACTTTTAAAACTCATTTAGACCTCCTGGATCCACAATTTGGTTCTTTCAGTTGCTACCCATAGATCATAACCACTCAGCCACAGCCGCCCAACAAGACAAAGTAAGGAGGAAGATGTGATTTGATTTGATTTGATGTTTATTCATTCATTTTAAAAGAACAATACAAGACAGTTTCATCAGATACAAGATTACAAGTAGGATAAAATGAAGGGAGCAGAAAGAAGATGAAATCTTATTATATCTGCCCCTATTTCACAGTTTGTTCAACCAATGATAACTTTCAAGCAACATCACAGAATGAATAGTTCTACCTATTTTCCTAACTGTAATACACAAACTACATCACAAAATGAATAATTCTACTTAATTTTCCTGACTGTAAAACATAAACTAGATCACAAAATGAATAATTCTACTTAATATTTCTAACTGTAATACACAAACTACATCACCCATAATTCTAATTAATTTTCTAATTCTAATTTTTTTTTTTTTTTTTTTTTATAATTTTATTTAATTTTCCTATTTTTTTTTTTAATTAATTTTCCTAACTGTAATACACAAACTAGATCATAAAATGAATAATTCTACTTAATTCTACTTAATTTTTCTAATTGAAATACACAAACTAAAAGATGGCACAACATCAAGATGTTCACAAAATGAATAATTCTACTTAATTTTCCTAATTGTAATACACAAATTCATCACAAAAATGAATAATTCTACTTAATTTTTCTAACTGTAATACACAAACTGCTTCATAAAATGAATAACTCTACTTAATTTTTCTAACTGTAATACACAAACGTACCGTACATCATAAGTACAACATAATTGTAATACACAAACACGCAAGATTACATCATATATAGTTTTTGAGCAAGTCCTTTTTGACCTTTTTCTTAAATGTATACATTGATTTTTCATTTTTAACATCACTCTCCAGAGCATTCCACAATCGAATTCCCTGAATTGAGGTAGACCGTCCTTTTAAGCTGGTTCTGAATTGTGGTTTGATGAATATCTCTGTCCCTTTGAGATTGTAATAACTTTGTCTTTTTATAAAATTTCTTTGGATATTTAAAGGTAATGTGTTATTATGAGCCCTATACATAATTGATAAAATACTATATTCTACCAATTCCTGGAATTTCAATAAGTTTAGTTGAATAAACAAGGTGTTTGAAGGGTGAGTGAAATGTTTTCTGGTGATTACTCTTACAGCTCTCTTTTG
>JBBPBX010054794.1:11462-23331 GCA_038048925.1 Garcialebias charrua | reverse complement strand
TAACGTACAACATATTAAAAAATGAAAGTGAGCAGAAAGAAGAAAAAAATCTTATATTAAAAATATATTAATAAAAGAAAATAATAATAAAATAATATTTAAAAAAAAGTTTGAAAAAATTATCAATACCAAAAGTCATAGCAGGATTGTCCTTCAATAGCTGAACCTATTGATGCCTAAATTGATGAAATAGCTTAAGAACTGCGTGACGAGTTTAATGCTGAAAAACGAACAAAAGGCACTTTAAATAAACATATAAATAAATACATAAGCAAGTAAGTATATACAGGTAGTCCCCGATTTACGAGCGCTCTGATCTGCGAGGTTCCAGACTTACGAGCTGCGAATTTTTGGAAAAAACGAAAAAAATACTGAGTTTTCATGTGTTTTTTCACCACAGTTAGTTAGATAAGCATATGAACACACGTTTCCGATCATTTTTATGCACTCATAAGCAGTTTTTGGATGAAAATAGAGTGTTTGTAGTCGCGCTAGCGAAAACCGTTCCAATTTACGAGCGAAATTCCGGATTTACGAGAGAAATGGCGGCCGTTCCAAATTACGAGATTTCCGGTTTACGAGCGCCTCGTTGTAACGGATCTCGCTCGTAAATCGGGGACTACCTGTACTATTGTGTATAGCAAGTATAAAATGTTAGGGAATTTTAGGCCAAAGTTTATGGATGTTTTTATTTCTATGGCTGAGAATGTTAACTTTGCCCATGAACCATATGTTTGGCTTAGCAAAGAGAGATGGGTGAGGCTGCTACATGCAGCTAGCACTCCAAGGACGCATTCGAGTCCGTGAGCTCGACTGAATTGATAAGCGTATAAAATCAAGCCTGGGACCTCGTCAATGTTTCTGGGAGGTCTGGAACCTCAATATTATTTGGGGGAGATCTGGGATCTCGAATAAAAGTGATGTGGGGACTTATCAATATTGATATTGGACTCCAGTTGGCATCAGTGCCCCCCTTGACTCAGAAAATAAGAAGCAGGTAAAGATGATTGATTGGTGGATGGTTTTCAGGACCTACCTGGCAGAAATGTTGTTGTAATGCATATATGCCGCCACCACCACCCCAGTTCTGCCTCGGTTGCCCTGAAAACAGATCAGTGAAGCACCAGTTAGCAGATGGTTTCATCTTCACCTGTGACAATCAGCCTACAACTCTGATGTTTTTCACTTTATAAAAATCAGAAAATACAATGAGCTTGGACCCGGGGTCTTTCTGTATGGAGTTTCATGTTCTCCGTCTACTCCGGTTTCTTCCCACCGTTTCAGGCTGCCTCCCTTGCAAAAGAGATTGGTGATC
This sequence comes from Garcialebias charrua, assembly GCA_038048925.1. NCBI lineage: Eukaryota > Metazoa > Chordata > Actinopteri > Cyprinodontiformes > Rivulidae > Garcialebias > Garcialebias charrua. The sequence continues at coordinate 22,016 of JBBPBX010054794.1, read as the reverse complement.
TCAGTGGAATTTGTCTGAGAACCGTTGCACAAAAGAAAGATTTATACTCGGTTTACCGGCAAGAAGCCGCACTTGAACAATGCTTGAACTTGCAGACAAGCTTAATTGGTTGCACAAACGTCAAGCCAGAATTAAATGGGGCTGCTAATTCAAGCCAGGTGTAAAACATCTCAAATTAATGCGGGTTCACGGTTTTCTGATAAGAACCACTCGGTGGATCACAGATTTCCTGATTATGCATGCACCACACTCCTCTCCAGCGGAGCAGCAGATGGATACATATGAAAGATGAAACGTGATCGCCAAAAACGGAAACACCACGGTCGTCATTAAGCAGAAAAACAAGGGTGGCAAATCAAATGTGCAAGTAATTTAAAAGGATACACTTGTGCCACTGAATACGTTTCCACATTATCTCCAAATTAATGGTTGAAAACTTTTCCTTAAAAATGAGAGGTGGAAGTTAATGTCACACAGCAAGAAATGAACCACAGCTATTCAATGCACACATTTCCGAGACAAATGGAATGAGATCACAGCAAAATGAGATTTCACTTTTTTGACACAAAATGTAAGAAGCAAAAAAAGATGCAGCACTTTCAGACCTCAAATACTGCAAAGAAAAGTTCATTTTAATCTCATATAATTTTCAACAGTGAAGATTTTTGCTCATTTAGGGGCTGATTTACTAAAAGGTTTGTGTGCATGTAAACACATGATGGTGACTGATGTTGAGAAATTCCCAAACATGAAGGAACTGGCTTTGGGTCAACATACACATGTGAATTCAATTCAACTCATTACAATTCAGTTTATTTATACCGGTAGTTATTTAACCTGTGATATTTTAATGCAAAGTGACAAGAACTAGAGGAACTGCATTTCCTGCTAAAATGCAGTTTGAATGCTTATTGCTGAAGAACTTGCTGGAAAAACAGCTGAAATGAGCTAAAAACGTGTTGAAAAGTAGCTGAAATGGAAGAACGAGCCAGAGTTAGCAGAAGAAAGCAGAAAGAACACACATTTAAATTTAAATAAGCAGAAAAAAATAAGCAGAAATGAGCACAAAAATTAGGAAATGAGCTAAAAATGCTGAAATAAACAAAAAATAACTGAAAAGGCAGAAATAGGCTTAAGTTACCAGAAGGAAGTGGAGAGAGCAAAGTTGTGCCCAATTAGGCTGAAAGAAGCAGAAATTAGCAGCAAAAGGTGGACATTTGAAAAAAGCAGAAACATGTAAAAAAAAACAAAAAAACAGCTGAATAGTAGCTACAAAAGTTGAAAGAAGCTTAAATTACCAGAATGAAGAGGAGAGAACCTCTTTTTGCTGAATTAGGCTGGAAAAAGTTTAAATGAGTGCAACAAATGTGTAAATTAGCTGAAAATGCTAACATTAGCATAACAGCTAAATAGTAGGTGAAATTCAAAAAAAGTTAAAACTTGCAGAAATAAGCTGAAAGGAGCATAACAAGCTGAATTTACTGTAGAGAGAAGAAGTACAAAAATGTAGTTAGCAGAATAAAGCAGAAAGGAGAACAAAACAGCTGAAATTAGCTGCAAGTAGCTGAATTTTTTATTTTTTTTGCCAAATCAAAGATTAATATATACAGGATAGCATGAAAACCCTGGCTAACCCTTTGATCCTACTTTTGTACAACAGGCCACTGGCTAAATAAAGACAAATAAATAAATAAATATCTGTAACAGAGTTAAAGCTGTGTTTGTGTTTGTTGACAACAAGGCCTCCTTCCTTTGTGAACAGCCCAATTCCCAAGCGCTCATCGTTCTGCGGGTTTGACGTGAAAGCATTTAGTGTTACATTTTGAGGCATCAGCACGGCAGTTGTATTTAGATGTAGTTTTTATGGGTTGTGTGTCAGTGTATTTAGGAGCCAGATGAGTGTGGCTTGCCACAAAAGTTTAATGTGATGCAACAGCAGGGAATGATTGGTCAACTCAAACTTTATGGCACATTTGAGGATAAACGGGTAAATAAACACTTGCTGCCATGATGACTGTAATGCCTTCCTCCCCTAATTTGTGTGTTTTTTTTACCCCCTCAGAACCAAAACAAGAACATAAAGTGGAACAATGTCATGCACAAACACTCCACCCTGGATCTCTGTTGTTTCTCTCATAGGGGAGACACACAAAACCTGCTGAGAGGAGCCTGACAGCACCATCTACTGCCCAGAAAGTCCAGCTTCTTTCTCACCACAGTGCCTCACCTTGTTGTGAATCACCACCACGTTGTGGCTGTCAGCGCTCAGCCACGTGTCCATGGCTTTGCAGATGCTGCAGATCTTGTCCAGGGCAGGGGCGTGGTGGTCAGGCCAGCCAAAGTCTAACACCTGAGGGAGGAGAGAGATCGTCGTTAAGACCAGTGGTCCCAAACATGGAAGACGAGTAAGGAGAAGAAATAAAATGTACCTTTGGATTGAGCTGGCTGATGTCATATCGCTTCTCACTCAGGTTAAAGAGCTAAAATAGGTGTTGGAAAAAACAAAACTATTAAAATACTTGTCTTCTTCAATTTGTTTTCTTAGTTGTTCAAAGCTGGTGATGAAAAATAGCCATTATAATGAACTTTAAAGACAAGATATAAACCTAACTAGAGAATCTGCATTTCCTGCAAAAAATGCAGTGTAAAAGCTCATTGCAGAAGAACTTGCTGAAAAACAACTGAAATGGAAGAACAAGTCTAATTTAGCAGATGAAAGCAGAAAGGACATATTTGCTGAATTAGGTTTAAATTAACATAAATGAGCACAAAAAAAACCTGGAAATTAGCAACAACAACAAAAAAAGGGCTGAAATTGGCAAAAAATATAGGCAAAAGGTAGCTGAAAATGCAGAAAGAAGCTTCTTTCTGGTAGGAAAGAAGCAAAAAGAGCTGAAATGAGCTAAAAAATGTGGAATTACCTAAAAAAGCTAAAAACAGCATCAAAAGCGCTAAATAGTAGCTGAAAGAACAGAAAAAGCTGAAACATGCAGTAAAAAGCTGAAAGTAGCATAACAAGCTGAAACTAGCATAAAGAAGTAATTTAGGCTGAAAGAAGCAGAAATGAGCACAAAATAGTGGAAATTATCTAGAAAAATGCTGAAAAGCAAAACTACCGGTAGCTGAAAAGTAGCTAAAAAGGCAGAAATAAGCTTTAACTACCAGAAGGAAGTGGAGAGCACATTTTTGCTGATTTAGGCTGGAAAAAAGTTGAAATGAGCACAAAAAATGTGGAATTAGCTGAAAATGCTAAAATTAGCACACAAAAAAAAGCTAAATAGTAGCTGAAATAGCATAAAAAGCTAAAGATTGCATAAACAAGCTGAATTGAGCAGAAATAAGTTAGAGGAAGCACAACAGTGTTTTAGTTAGCATACATAATCTGAAAGGAGCACAAAACTGCAGGGGGAAAAAAACAGCTGAAATTAGCCGAAAGTAACCGAAAAAGTTTGCACAAGGAAACTGAAAGAAGCTGAACCAGAACAAAATGTGAAAGGTGCAGTAAAAGGTTGTGAACAGATTTAAATATTTAAAAGATGTAAAATGAACTCGTCATTTTTAGAAGAAAAAAGTGGCAGAAAAAGGCTAACTATAAAAAAAAAAAACTAAAGTTGCACCAATGCCAAATGTCATAAATCCTGAAAGAGCTCAACGTTTTGATGAATGATTTGTTGAAATAGTATACAGTATATATAATTTATTTTTGGTGATGATATGTGAGGCCCTGCCTTACTTGTCTCCCCCAATCGCACGTGACTGGTTTGTATTTTTTGCTGGATCTGAACAAAATCTGGATTGTTTGTTTAGCTTGCCTGACCTGAACCCAAACTAATGAAGGTGACATTATTTTGACACGGTACCAGGTAGTTGTGGCCGTGTTTGGAGCGCAGCATGGAGGCGACCTCCCTCAGATTGGCGGCGTAGCTCTGCTCCTCCACGCTGCTGGGGAAGGAGACGGAGATGATCCTCTCTGTGATGTAGAGCAAATCCAGCTCGTAGCTTTCCTCCAGGGCCTGAAGCAGACTCGTGCTCCTGCAGAGAAGTCAATAGGGTCATCAAATTTTAATATTAACTAACGACTTAATTCCACTTAAAATCACAATTATGAAACAAAGTTTCACATTTCTAATTTTTTACGTCTGAAATAACTTTATTGCCTCATAATTATAGTGGTTCCCATACATAAACGAGGAAACAGAATTTCCTTTCACGGTTGTCAAAAGACTCCTCCAGTGAGACTAAATTTAATGTTTGTGTTTCAAGTTGCGTCGTTGCACTTCCAAAGAGTCGCTTGTTTCAAACCAGAGCATAAAACTGCACGTCTGCATACTACAGTTTGTTCTGGATGTCCTCTGGGTTAAAGCAAAGTTCAGAACATTCCTTCTTCAAGCTTAGATCCTAACATGGAGAAGGCAATCTGTTGTGAACACTGAGCTCACTGAGAAGTCAGTCAGTAGTAGCAGGAGTCACATTTTAATCACAACATGTGGAGACTTTGAACAGGGCAAAAAGAAATAGTTTAATAAACGCCTGCAGCTCACTAACTCATCACGTGAAGAAAAGTTTGTTTGTTTGTTTATTTATTTATTCATTTGATAAAAAAATACACAACAATAATACATAGAGTAGGAGAAAATAAAAGACAAGACATATATAAAACAAAAGGCGGCAGAAGAAGAAAAAATCTTATTTTATCTGCCCCTTACATTCCAATAAACAATTCATACAACCGACTCATTTAATTTCCAAAATAACTTAATTTTAACCTCCAATAAACAACCAACTCAGTTGATTTCCAAGATAATGAACAACTTAATTTTTAATTTTTACCTTCTGTATCTCATACAATTTCTAAATTCCAACACATTTAAATATATGTTTTTACCCGTTTAAACTTAATCATTCTTTTGAAAACAACCATTGATTGAACCACTTTAATGTCTGATTCCAATTCATTCCATAACCCAATTCCTTGAGCTATGGGAGATCTTCCCCTCGAACTTTTCCTAAAATGTGGCTTCACAAATACATTTGTCCACTTAAGATTGTAACTACTCGTTCTTCTAACAAAATACTTCTGAATATTTTAAGGAAGTGCATTATTCTGTGCTTTATACAAAACTAACAAAATATTGTAATCAACTAAATCATAAAACTTAAACAGTTTCATTTGATAAAACAAAATGCTTGACGGATGATGGAAATTCTTTCTGGTGATAATTCTAACAACCATACCATACCATCCATCCATCCATCCAGCCATCCATCCATCCATCTTCTTCCGCTTATCCGGGGTCGGGTCGCGGGGGTAGCAGCCTAAGTAGGGAGGCCCAGACTTCCCTCTCCCCAGCCACTTGGAGCAGCTCCTCTGGGGGAATCCCAAGGCGTTCCCAGGCCAGCCGAGAAACATAGTCCCTCCAGCGTGTCCTGGGTCTTCCTCTGGGTCTCCTCCCGGTGGGACATGCCCGGAACACCTCACCAGGGAGGCGTCCAGGAGGCATCCTAACCAGATGCCCGAGCCACCTCAACTGGCTCCTCTCGATGTGGAGAAGCAGCGGCTCTACTCCGAGTCCCTCCCGGATGACTGAGCTTCTCACCCTATCTCTAAGGGAGAGTCCAGCCACCCTGCGGAGAAAACTCATTTCAGCCGCTTGTATCCGAGATCTTGTTCTTTCGGTCATAACCCAAAGCTCATGACCATAGATGAGGGTGGGAACGTAGATCGATCGGTAAATTGAGAGCTTTGCCTTTTGACTCAGCTCTCTCTTCACCACGACAGACCGGTACAGCGCCCGCTTCACTGCGGACGCTGCACCTATCCGCCTATCGATCTCACGCTCCAGTTTTCCCTCATTCGTGAACAAGATCCCGAGATACTTAAACTCCTCCACTTGGGGCAGGACCTCCTCCCCGACCCGGAGAGGGCATGCTACCCTTTTCCGGCTCAAGACCATGGCCTCGGATTTGGAGGAACTGATCCTCATCCCGGCCGCATCACACTCGGCTGCAAACCGCTCCAGTGAAAGTTGTAAATCACGAACTGATGAAGCCAGTAGGACCACATCATCTGCAAAAAACAGAGAAGCGATTCTAAGGTCACCAAAACGGATCCTCTCAACACCTTGGCTGCGCCTAGAAATTCTGTCCATAAAAGTTATGAACAGAATCGGTGACAAAGGGCAACCTTGGCGGAGTCCAACTCTCACCGGAAACGAGCCTGACTTACTGCCGGCAATGCGGACCAAGCTCTGACACCGGTCGTACAGGGACCTAACAGCCCATATCAAAGGGCCTGGTACCCCATACTCCCGGAGTACCCCCCACAGAACCCCCCGAGGGACGCGGTCGAATGCCTTCTCCAAGTCCACAAAGCACATGTAAACTGGTTGGGCAAACTCCCACGCACCCTCCAGGACCCTGTTGAGGGTGTAGAGCTGGTCTAGTGTTCCACGACCAGGACGAAAACCACACTGCTCCTCCTGAATCCGAGGTTCGACTATCCGACGGACCCTCCTCTCCAGAACCCCTGAATAGACCTTACCAGGGAGGCTTAAGAGTGTGATCCCCCTATAGTTGGAACACACCCTACGGTCCCCCTTTTTGAATAGGGGAACCACCACCCCAGTCTGCCAATCCAAGGGAACTGCCCCCGATGTCCACGCGATATTGCAGAGTCGCGTAAGCCAACACAACCCTACAACATCCAGAGCCCTAAGGAACTCCGGGCGAATCTCATCCACCCCCGGAGCCTTGCCACCGCGGAGCTTTTTAACCACCTCGGCGACCTCAGCACCAGAGATCGGAGAACCCGACCCAAAGTCCCCAGGCTCCGCTTCCTCAGTGGAAGACGTGCCAGTAGGATTGAGGAGGTCTTCGAAGTATTCCGCCCACCGACTCACAACATCCCGAGTTGAGGTCAGTAGCACGCCACCTCCACCATAAATGGTGTTGGTCGCGTACCTCTTTCCCCCCCTGAGACGCCGGATGGTGGACCAGAATCGCCTCGAAGCCGTACGGAAGTCATTCTCCATGGCCTCTCCGAACTCCTCCCACGCCCGAGTTTTTGCCTCAGCAACCACCCGAGCCGCATGCCGCTTGGACTGCCGGTACCTATCAGCTGCTTCCGGGGTCCCACAAGCCAAAAAGGCCCAATAGGACTCCTTCTTCAGCCTGACAGCATCCCTCACTGCCGGTGTCCACCACCGGCAGTGAGGGATGCTGTCAGGATGCTGTCAGTATGCCATACCATACCATACCATTTTATTTATAAAGCACTTTCAACAGGAACAAGTCCACACCAAAGTGCTGGACAAACAAACATGCAACAGGCAACACAGACAATGAAGTACAACACGAAAAACATAAAAGCATTGCAGATCATAGATAAAACGATCCAATACAAATCAGCTGGCAATGAAAGCAACAACTCTCAAAAGTCATCTCCAACTGCTCAGATGTGTTCTTCTACAAGTTTATTAAATCAGATTATCATGAATGAAATAAGAACAAGTATAATTCAACCATTTCAAGCTAGCAGGGGGTCTGTGTAAAAATTACGTTTGCCAGATTCTACAGTACTGTAGAATGGCAGCCACCTAGTATTATCCACCTGACTTGGGGTTTATTAACTTTATTTATGCATTTATATCTTAGTCTTACATTAGCTTTAATGCGGCCCGAACCACAACGTGCACACCCACAAATGTTATATCAAAACGACTGGCTCGGCGCCGTGTACTTTTATTGGCATTTCGAGTTACCATGGTGACGTCAATTGAAAAAGAAAACATCAGTTTTCCCATACAAAACGCCTGACAGACCAACTCTCACACTGCTGCTGTGAGGTCACATGACTTAAGAGTGGAGAGGTCCCTGAAGAAATCTTAGAAAGTCTTGTTGGATTTGTTTGAAACTCGCAGAAAGTAATCGTCAGACGCATCTCAAGAATGTCTGGAGCCATGCTGAATCAAGATGGCTGCCACAGCTACCTCAGCAAACACAAAATTGACTATAACTCAGTCATTCTTTGAGATATTGAGCTGAAATTTAGTATGTTCGTAGCTAAGAGCAAGTTATGTTCCTAATGCGAATCAAATATCCAAGATGTCCGCCTTAGCTTAAAGGGAAAAATGTGATAACTTGGTCTATTTTAGAGCTATTCAGCTGAAATTTGGTGTGTTGGTAGCTGAGAGCAATGCCCATTAAATACTAAAATCAAATTAAAAATTCAAGATGGACACCAAAGCTACATTTAAATGGCTTTAACTCAACTAGTTTTATACTTATCAAGCTGAAATTTAGTGAGGTTATAGCTGAGAACGTTCCCCATCACATACTGAATCCAAATCAAAAATACAAGATGGCCACTTTAGCTAAAAGGAAAAAAAATATGATAACTCAGCTATTTTTAGAGCTTTTCAGCTGAAATTTGGTATAGTGGTAGCCGAGAGCGAACTCCAACACACAGCACTGTCAAATCAAAATATTTAAATGGCAGCAATGTGGCAGTCCCCAGCAAAGTTTCTCCAGGAACTTTCTAGTTTTGATTACCGTCTTAATGGTCATAAACAACTCTTAAAACAACATCAGTTCTTAGACATAACAGTTTATTTCTGACTGGGATGATAAACTAATGAGGCCAAGTCAAAAGTGAGGTCCTGCCATCTTAAAACAACTCACATCTCCAAACATTATTGCAAATCACGTGAACGCCATTTATTAAACTTAATTTATGTACTTATTATTTTAAGAATCCTGAGGTCATTTATGAGAGCAAATATAGCAGCAGCAGGGGATATGCAACTTTTCTGGAGCAGCCTTTGAACATATTTCTGCAGGAATGAGTGTAAAACAAAACTGATGCATTTTGTAAAAGTTTCTAAAACAGTGTTTAAAAAAAAAAAATATCCAAGTTGTTCTAACATGACAGCGATCCACTTTGTTCTGTTCAGCTATATGTTAGCTCGTCAACTTGGTCAGAATGAAACCTTTTCAAAGAGAGACGATAATAATAAATAAAGACAATAATAAGATAATGATTGTTATTAACCGTGCCAAATAACCCCATTTAAAAAATGTTTCAGGATAAAATAGGAAAGAATAACAATCAGCTACAAATTTAGTCTCAGTGCTAAATTATTCCTGACAGATCAACTGTAGTCAGGCTTTGGGCTCTTTTATTCACAAAAATAAATGACTTCAAATTATTTTGTTTTTAAATTTTAAATTTGTAATAAGCAGTTTCTGATTTGTGTGGTAAATTATAAACATATATAAAAAGGTCATAAAAAGGTGAAGTCAGTTTGAACACAGCTGGGGGAGGGAACATAAGGTTCTAACTGCAGCATTTTTCCCACATTCGTCAGCGTTGAGTGGTTCCTGAGGGAACGGCTCATACGTCAGGCAGAGACCATCACTCTTACTTTATCCCTACACACAGAGCAGAATACAATCATTTGCACTTGATTTCAAACTAAGTTTTTTAGATAACTTTTATTGCATTTCTTTATATTTTATCATGGCTGCAGCTTTTACATTTTTAATTTTATTCATATTTTCTGTTCTTTGACCATTTTTCTTTATGGTTTCTCTACATTTTTCACCTTCATGTGCAGTCAGAGCGAAAACAGAACTGTGGTTTGGGTTCATTCCAGAACCACCAGCAATGCGCTGGTCAGCCCATCGCCAAACAGCTTCTTATGGGCTGAAGAGATGAAGCGATTGTTGCTTTTGTAGCCAATCACATCTGACAAGCGAGGAATTATCGCTACACGCTCAGTTTCAGAGCAGCAGTGATCTCATTTGGCCAAAAATGCAAACGTAAAACAAGGACGGTTTTATCAAGAAACCTAAGAGCCAGACAGTTCGCACTAATAAAATTCAACAAATATAATTTATTTTTCTACTTAAAGCCATCTTTTAATCAGAACTTCCATATTTTCTTGACTGATGTATGCACAAATCCAAAGAAGCTAAAAGTTTCCCAGAGAATGCTAGTTTTGTAGAATATGTGACATGTGACAAAAACAGGCCTACAACAAAGTAAATACATTTTCAGACAAGTGGAGACAAAAGAGGAGTTGGGAAGTGTTAGACTTACATTCTCAGGTGCCTCAAACATTACCTTTAGATTAAAACTAGTTTAGAGTTGTTGCTTAACCTGACACCAAAGTAACATATGCAAGAGGAAAATGTGTAGATGCTACATAACATACTCCATGATGGTGGATGTTGAATGAGTGACCTTCTTGCTGTGAGGCAACAGCTCCAACACTGTTCCACTGTGATGGCTTCAGCATAAAATATGTTTGAAAAATGTATGATTTAATGAAAAATCGCTGTTCAGTTGTATCTATCAGTCTGATCGCACTGCAGTTTAGTCTCAGAGGGTTCAGAGTGTGGAGGAGAGTGTTAAAGTGACCAATACTCAAGATGCTCAACAGAAAGCTGCTGCTCCACACAGTGTTAAAATGAATACTACTGTATATACAGTAACTTAAAAGGCTGCAGAAGCATGAGATTTTTACCTGATCTGTGTGTGTGTATATATATATA
>JBBPBX010054794.1:0-11332 GCA_038048925.1 Garcialebias charrua | reverse complement strand
ATTATTTTTTAAAAATTTAATTAAATTTATTCATTTTACATCAATATAAAATAAAAAAACAACAACGATTAAACGTACAGTGTAGAATGTAAAAGACAAAATGAAAGGTGGCAGAGAGAAGAAATAATCTTATATTATCTGCCCTTTTTTTTTCAAAAAACAAAAAAACAAAGCAAACTCAATCCAAACAATCAACTCAAGCAATGTTTTTCAAGTAATTGAACAAAAAAAAAAACAACTTCATTAGTTAAAGTGAAACTAAACCCTAATTTAACTTTTTTTAGCTGAGAAACTCCCTAGAATGTGTTTAAAAGGTTTCATAGCACTATGTCTGTGTTAATTTTCATGAAATTGTTCGTGTTAGTTTAAATCGCCAATATTTGGTCTAAAAACGTGTTTAGGTAGTCCTATGGGTTGAACAGAGGTTATTGCACCCTAATTTCATTATTTGTCTACGATTCGCACAGTGACGTATTTTCGCAAGCTTTCGTCACGGACGTGGTTCAAGCAGAGCCAATCCCCTGCGGAGATGACACGGTCCTCCCTCTTGTGCATACCTTATATGGAGTGCTACATTTCACTCCTGAAAAGCTCTGCAACATAGCATATTATAGTTTTCGGAATGGCACTAGTTATTTGTGTATTGTAAGTTATTTATTTTAGGAATGTTTTTCACTTCTTCGAAACTGTCTGGTTGTATATGTTTTAATACAGTGCGTTAGAGGAGCAGTGCATGAAAGCCGAGTTGGCTCAGTGGTGTATACACTGGGTTTGAATACGGGAGACCCGAGTTCGATCCCTGCTCACGGAGTACTCTTTTTTAAATTTTTTTAAAGCCTTTTGTTTTGGATAGGTCGGGTGGAATAGATAAATATATCTACAGTACATGTTTATTCTTTGTTGTTGCTTGGTTTATGTTGTTGGCTTGCTACAGTTCTAGTTTGTTGTAGGTTGTTGCTGGAGGAGGCGTGGACGCAGGAAACCCCCCAACTCCTCCCCTCCTTTAGGCGATGCCTCTACAGCAGAGCCCTACACCCTCTCTAGGGCTCTGCTCTACAGTCTATCGGAACGCCCATTTTGTTGAAGATTTTTGAATCTGGACTTGGGGAGGAGTTAAAGATCCAGAGGCCGTTCAGTGACACTTTAACTAGAAAATTACTACCGTATTTTCCGGAATATAGGTTGCAGCTTTTTATTATTTTTGCATGCCCTGCGACCTATATTCAGGTGTGACCTATTTATGGCTTTTTTATAAAATAAGCTGATTTGTAATCATTTATTAACAAAAATTAAACTGAGACACACTCTTACAATAATGTCAGCTAACAAATATTTTTTTTAGGTGTTTATCCTGCTAAAATTATTCATTTATTAAAGAAAAGTTCAGCTCAGACACATATTTGCTATAATTTTTATCAAACAAATATTGTTTTTAAGTGTTAATCTTCTTAAAAGCCTTGCTGTGCGCTCCTGTGGCAGACATTTGCAGCAGAGCTAAACACGGTCCACATTTTGACGTAGGTGCGACCTATATTCAGGTGCGACCTATATATGGATTTTTCCAATTCTTTGGCAATAATTGGACAATGCGACAATGCGAGGCAGCACGGTGGCACAACTGGTAGAGCTGCTGCCTCTCAGCGAGCAGGTCCCCGGTTCAAATCCCGGTCCGGGGGCCTTTCTGGGTGGAGTTTGCATGTTCTCTCCGTGCATGCGTGGGTTTTCTCCGGGTGCTCCGGTTTCCTCCCACAGTCCAAAAACATGCATGTTAGGCTGATTGGTAACTCTAAATTGACCCTGGGTGTGAGTGAAACAGGTCCCTCTTGTAAATGAGTCCCCGTGGCTCAACGAGGCTAGCCTGTATAAATAAAGGTTGAATGAATGAATGAATGAATATTCAGGTGCGACCTATATTCCGGAAAATACGGTAATACAATAGATTTAACTGAATATTTATATATATTTACATATAGAAGTATATATATAGTAAAAAAGAGGCAAAGGTAAAGTAAAAGAAGGAAATAAAATTAAAGACACAAATAAATAATATTAATAGTAAAACAAAAACAAAATAACTACCTTGATGGTCTGCGCCGTGACTCCATGCTCTTTGAGGATTTTGTTGATCCCTACAATTGACAAAAACAAAACAGTTTTTAATCAAAAACCTGAAAAATGTTTTGTTAATATGAGATCAAGTGTTGGCAAAAATTGAAGAAAGGTTGTCAGAGAAATTCCTTAAAACTTGGAAATGCACTGAGCTGTAATGTGGCTCTGCAGCACTAAAACTATCATTGGTTAAATAATTTATTTTTGTTTTACTTCATTTGAACAACGAATACAGGAAAATCAGCTATGCATTTCAATCAGCTGAATGCAATAGATGCTTCACAACAACCGAGTTAACTTAAAGTATCCATCCATTCATCTCCAGCAGTCACTGTGTGAGGCAGCTGACACCCTGGACAGGTTGTAAGTCCATCACAGGGACAACAAGACAACCATTCCCACTCATACAGTATATCTAGGGACTATTTTTTTTTCTTTTTTTTTTTTTTCCATTTATAGATGGCCTCCCTTCACACCTTATAGCCATCCTCTCACTCCAATATGTATTTTTTTTTTTTTTTAATAGAGAGAAAGAAAGAAAAGAGAAAGTGAGACAACAAAACAAAACAACAAAACAACAATTGTCCACAGAAAGAGCACAAGGCAAACACACCAAACCTCCGTCCACAATCCTGCAAAGCACATGACAGAACACAACAACGAAACATACAAGCATAAAGACTGATAATATTCATGACCTTGCAAATATTTCTATAAATACACATACCCATACCTACAAATATATATACAATATACATACATATATATTTATATTCATTTATATACCCATCTACATACATCTACTATACATCCCTGCATCCATTTGTGTGTGGTTGTGAGCATGCATAAGTGAATGAGGTTCCTCCAATAGAACATTTAGTAGCGACTGTGAAGCATCAGAGACCCGTCCCCCCAAAGCCCGAGACAGACGAAGGGGCGATCAAAGCCCAAGACCCCAGGAAGGACCCCGAGCCCAGAGTCCCCAGGACCACCCGAACAGGACGAGCCACTCGTCCACTCCCCAGATCCGACCAAGTGGAAGAACCGGACGAACCCCACCAGGGACCACACACAATGACCCCCCGGGGTCAACAGCGACAATACACAGGCCCCCGCCGGAGCCCGCTGCACCGACGTAGCCCCAGGGCCGGTCACCGAGGCTCGGGCACCGGGGACGCCCATCCCTCAGGTCCAGACCTGACAGGACCAGAGGACCCGAGCCCCACCAGGCAGCCACCAGGCCGAGCTGATATCTAGGGACTATTAAGAGCAAAAAAAAAAAAAAACCTCTTAAAATTCAAAAACTACTTGTGTTGGTCGAGTACCGGTAGTAGCAGCTGATTTTTGCTGATTTTCTAGAGAAATTCGATGTTTTTTAGAAAAACCACTCAGTGCGATAAACTCACAACAAAGGATGTTTTGATACATAAACCTTGAGACATAAGGGAACCAGTGATCACATGATTCACTGACAAACTCAAAAATATACTTGGACATTTTAAAGAAAGACCTAGTTTTATTTCCTGACAAGTTACTTTCTTGGAGATAAACCGTTTCTTCCAAGCAGCAAAGGTATAAACCTAAAATAAAAAAATTCTTACATTAGAATTTATGTCTGCTTATAAATTGTTACAGATCTAAATGAAGAAGAAGCATGTCCAAACGGTGTTTGGGTTATCTAAAAGTCAAGTCTTCATTAACGGCTCCCCCTTATAGGGCCTGGAATGCCTCATTTAACTCAGTATCTCTGGAACATGTACTATACGTCGTTTTGGCAGTTCTAGACATTTAACCAAAATAAATCTTAAATAATAATAATAATAATGTCCATTTTTGTCATCTGTGTATGTTTCCCATACAAGACGAAATTCGTCTCTGCATTTAACCCAACCACCACCAGGTGGTGCAGTGAGCAGCCATAGAAAGCGCCCGGGGAGCTGGAGAAATAGGTGTGCACTCATAGACACCCCAAGATGTGTAGTGGCCGGGGTTCGAACCCGGGTCCTTCAGGTCCCAAGTCGGAAGCCCTGCCACTACACCATCTTGGTTCTACATTGGATATCCAAAAAAAAAACAAGTTGTTTTCGTTATTTTGCTCATTCGAAATATGAACCTAATCATTGCATCATGTTGTACACTACATAAAGTGCACCTTGTGAAGTGGTGATTTTTTTTATCTGAAAGGACAGATTTCACATGACACCTTCAAAGCAAAGAGGCCTCTGCAGAACAGTTAAGGGCTGAAGGTTCCTGACAGTGTTTGGCTCCAGTGAGCAGTCTCTTCTCCCCTCCTCATACCAGTTCGAGGAAGGAGGGGGGAGTCAGAGTTCATGGACTTGTTCCATCTCCTGGGGTGATTAGGTCACATGAGCACAAGAGAGAGCACATCTATCATCATCCATTAGCTCAGATTGTTTGAGGCCACAGCTACACACAGCTGAACAATCTGTGTATATTATTTTTGTTTGAAAAAAATTGTACACAATGACCAAATTTGCAGCTGTATGAAAATGGATGTCTGGAAAACAATCAGTGTGCGACCAAAATTGATAAATGTGATGAAAGTTATGGAATTTTAAAAACAGACATTGTCTGCTCATTTGATACATTTAAAAAAAGGGATTTAACAAACCTCAATATCAGCTCATATAACAGAGAAGGTGTACAGTTTTTCCAGACTTGTACCAGGTTTGTTTGAGCAAACATGAATCTATTTTATAAGTCTTAGAATGTAAGAAAATGAGAAATGAGCATGGACTTTGGTGAAAATGAGAAATTTCCCCATGCACATTTTAATGTGAACATCAGTTCTTTAAAAAAATAAAAATAAAAACAATAAGTCCATCCCCAACATTTAGTGAGTTCAGTCAAGAGGTGGGGCTGTCCTGACCGTCTTTGTGATGTAGGATGTAAAAGGGTTGTGGCTATCTGACCCTATAAATGGCACACTTAAAACAAGGTGCAAACCAAGAAATACCACTTGCAATATCATCCAAAATATATTCCCTGTTTGTTGTGAACACATGAGGATCAAAACCAAATGGGTAGCCTATATACCTCCAAACTGGTGCAACAACATAACATTAAACATAAGCCTATATTCAAGCTTGCAGCAAAAGTCGTAGAACAAACTGCTCACATCATACTCTGTCATTTTGATTAATTTTTAAATAACAGTGATGTCACATTTGTCCATGTATCTGTTTTCTCTTACTTATTTGCAGTTGGGCCATGGAGGCAACAGATACAGGAGGGAAAAATGGACTCCCCTGTGCTCTTTACAGCTCTTCCTGGGGAGATCCTAAAGTGTTCCCAAGCCAGAGAAGATAGATTTTTTTTTCACCAAGTTCAGGTTTTGTGCCAGGGTCTCTTTTATACATGCTCAGAAACCTCCAAAGGGATTTGTCCAGGAAGCATCCCAACTGGACACGTTAACTACCTCAACTGACTCCTTTTTAATGTGGAGGAGCAGCAGTGGCGGTTTCTGATATTGGAGATATAGGCAACTGCCCAGGGCGGCATCTTTTCATGGGTGGCATAAGCACCCATCCCAGCCCCACCGTCCCCATAAAAAACAAACAAACAATTATTTCATATACTGTAGCCTGTCTAGCCTACATATCGGTTTGCTATTGCCCACTTGTGGGGGCGCCCTTCACCAGGTGCAGCACGTAGCTTCTGCTGTGGTCTGACCCACAGCTTGTAAAAGAGGTGGGGGGGGGGGGATTCTCTCATCTTCCTTGCTGGACCCGGGATGGCTCTAATACAATTGACATGACACGACCCGTCAATAAATCCAGTAGACGTGTCAGCAACTGACCAATTGGCGATTGTAAATTGTCCCAAAGTCAACAACCCCCTTACCTGAAGGCGCTGCACACCCTTTTCCTCGGACAACATTGTCAGGACTTTGTATTATATTCCATTTCTAAAACATTACTGTTTTTTTTTCTCCTTCATGCATCCAAGACGAGCCTCACCCTGAACACCTGCAATTTCTTACCTTGGCCTCAGACCATCTTTCTGCTCCTCAGCTGCTCACCACCTGTCTGCCTGCAACCCTATATGGTAACCTCCACTATCATCTCAACTTCTCCTTCTCGTACCTGGGATTCTCCACCCTGCTCTCAAATGCTATGGAGCCACCAAGCAACATTTAAGGACAGAATATCTGTTCCTAACCTCAGCACCACCTACCAAGAGCCATACTTACCTTCTTTCCTACTTTTTCAGACACCCTCAGGGTTGCCTATAAATATTCAAAAACTAATCAATTCACTTACCTTTTCACTCCCACGTGAGTGTTTAATCTCAGTCCCTCTGTTCTGGGTGTAACCACCTCCACTGTGATAAACTCATCCATTGGAGGCAAAAACCTAACCCCTGACTCAAGGGGAGCATTCCACTTTTTACTGATTGAGAACCATGGCCTCGAGAAAAGCTGAATCCCAGCTACTTCACACTCAGCTGTGAACCACACATGTGCATTGAAGGTCATGGCTTGAAGGCATCAACGGAATCATAGCAGCTGCATTAAAGACATTAATAGCTGCATTAAAGGAGGACCGCATTAAGCTGGTCACCTCGTCTAAAATCAGGAAACTGGGGCACTATCCAAGAACAAGGTCTGGGGAGTGGATAATAACAGTGAGACCCCAATGGCTAAGCTTGATTCTCATGGTTTGACCAAGCCCGGGAAGCAACACAAAGCCGCCTCCTGTGTAAGTCCATCACCTGCAAGGAAACAAGTCAAATTTGGCCGCTATGTGAGCAAGGTAAGAGACAAGTAGTGTCCCATGTGCTGATTCCACATGTCATAAACGGACAAGTCGGCACAATTTGAACTACAAAATGTTCAAATTATCCCGGACAAGCCCCCAATCATTTTATATCCAGACCTATTCTGCAACACAAATAAGTGTTCATGTACACTTTAGCAAGATAAAGGTTAGTTGAGGTCGATGCTAGACAGTATTGGTAAAATAAGTCTCTATATTTCAGCAAATTAAACCCTATTATTTTATATCTGCCAGTCTATAAGAAAAACAATTTGAAATAAATGAGCTTAAAAAAAAAGATGAAATGGTAGAGAAGCGAAGAAGTGGTCCAGAAAGACCACATTAACGTTCCAAAACTGATCAAAGATCTCATTTCAGTTTGATGGTTTTAGAGGAACTTGGGAAACTTGTAAGCACTAACTGATATGCTTTAGTTTTCAAACTCCTGGAGCAAAAGCTTGGATGTATAAACTGTGGACACAAACTTCTTGACAGCACAGCTTTCTCATTTACAGATGGTCTGAACTTTGTTTCTCTGCTCTGTCCTGCTTCCTGGTACCACCATGAGGTTGTTAACAAACTGAGGTGACACACCGGAAGTCTCCCCCTTTTCTGTCTGCACTTTGACTTAATCGCTTCAGCATGCTAGATGGAGCTATAACGTGTAGCAAGTCACTGGCGGAGGACAAAGATAAACGAGCACAAAATAACCCCAAGGAGAAACCTGAAGCCTAGAGACAGATAAAGCTGGTGCTGTGAGTTTTTATTTTTTGAGCGTTAGCATCAGATAAAAGCCCAAAATTTTCTTAAACAACCACTTTGAGGTGAACCAAACATCCTCAAGATTTGAATGACACAATGCCACAGAGAGGAAACTAAAAGAAACCTAATTCAGAGCTTCAGTGTAGGAGAAATGTAACTTCTACTGTGATGTAAAGACAGCCGCTACCTCGTAGTTTTGGCTTTAAATTAGTCCAAATTAGTGTGTAGGGTTTTTATGAGCCACATCGTTTTAGTCAAACTGCAACCATCTGGGTAAACAAAAGCAATGCAATGAAACTTTGGTCAGTAATGAGGCTTTCACTCTGCTGACCTTTGTGTTTCTGTCTAACCCCCCCACCCAAAAATACATTTTTGTTAGCAGCATATGATAACTGGAAATAATTGTTCTTCATCTGCAGAGAACAATGTGCTACAAGTTGATTTGATCCTTTTTTAAACAGTCAGATAAGCTTCCCAGTGCATCACATTTAAAGACGCCCCCCCTGTGTATCCTAAACTTTGAGTTGGGAAGGAAAGCAGTAGAGGAGGTGGGGCGTTGACTGGGGGGTCCTGCAGGCCATGTTTCAAAAGATGAAAACCATCTGGGGAGGTTGACTTTACAAGCAAGCCCTACAAATTAACCATCTGAGAAAGAGCAGGAGAGCGAAAGATGGAAGAAGGGAGGGCAAAAGACGTTGGGGGCTGGTAAAAGAGAGGGACGACGACAGAAACTTTTATGCAACAAAGAGGAATAATCCAGAGCTGAGATGGGGAAAAAGAAGAAATGGGAGTTTTTAAATAAAATCCATTGAGTCAACCGTCCAAGGCTTCCTACCTTCCTGAAAAGGTGTCCGGTACTCCATCGCCATGCCCCCCTCAGAGAGGAGAGTCGTCTCCTTAGAGACCCTCCCCGGTTCATCTCTGGAGAGCTCCTGACCCTCAGCGCTCTGTGTGCTGTTTTGAAGGTTTCCCAGCGAGACCTATCCTTTTTTCTCTGACAGCGGAAGAGTTGGAGGGAAAACATAAAACAAAAAAACAAGCTCTATTTTGGTCTCAGACCACGCTCCTCCGCAGCGCTCCTCTTCTGTCCACCCAGTGTTCTCCCTTCAGTCCTCTTCCCCTCCCTCTCCCCTTTAACACTGCCAACCATCAACTTATCTCTCCCCCCTGATATTCAACTTTCCCCTCCTTCCCTCCCCTCTCTTCCATGGCTTTTTCACATCTGTATACAGATCCAAATTGCTAACCCTTTCCGTCTTTCGGGACAAACGTGGGAACCGATGCATGTTTGTCTCCATAAACACAGAAATCGTCTTTGAGGAGCCATTTGCTGCCAAACATGGCTGACGTTTGATCGTTCAAATGATATGTTTGTCCATATTTCAAACTTTTTGTTAGAAAGTGAAGTAGCTGGTCAAAGAACAACCTTCGGATCAAAGAGCACAAAACTTTTTTTTTTTCATTTACCAAATTAATTCCTAGTAGTACTAGAAATACATTTCGCCCACTTCCTTGCATGCAAAAGTTTGAAACAAAAATCGCCATCGATGCTTGGAGTATGTGTCAGAGATGACTTTCTGCTCTAACATACAACATTTTAGCTTAATATTCATGCAAATGACTGACTTATAGTCAGTTTTGTGTTGACAGAGGTTAGCTGTGGTGGTCATCTTGAACCAAGTTGCCTCCAAAAGTTCATCAGTTATATGCTATGATTATTTTCTGAGAGTTTCATGTATGTTGATTTTCATTTACCCTTTATTTATCCAGGTACCGGTAGTCTCATTGAGCCATGAGAACTCGTTTGCAAGAGAGACCTGTTTTAGGGAGCAGATGGAATATTGAGATATGATATAATATGAGATATTTTGGTAACAGACAAACACACGCGTAGGCATTTACGTGATCATCTGCGTTTTATAGTGGTGGACAAAAAGGAAACCTAATGAAAGAAGAGAGGCTGAATAAAACTGAAAAAGCGAAGCGGAAGAAGCTCATGTAGTCATGAGATGAATGTTGTTGATGCTCTGAGGCGCAATCGAACCTCCGCCTGACATCACCACAGAGCGAGTGTGCTTCACTCACACATCAGCTGCACACATAACACAGCCTTTTATCCTAAGAATTTCTTGAAATAAATTAATGAATTTGCCATGTTTATTTCAGATTTCTTACCTCAATGTTAAATATAACATTACATTTTCTTTAAAAAAATTTCTTTAAATATTTTATTTTTTAAGTAAGAACAAAAAAAAATACTAGAATTTTTTTAAAGACTTGCATTTAGTTCATATGTCTTTTTTAATCTGTCACATTTTACTGGTTTCTATAGAACAATTTTTAACAAAGGCCTTCAAAATATCTTAAGAAAACAAACAAACAAACAAACAAACAAACAAACAAACAAAAAAACAGATAAAATAAATTCAGGTTGACTGTGGAACTGTGAAAATTACACCAAAGTTTGTTTGAGAGTCTGAGCTGTGAAAACTTTCGGGACAGAGTGAAATTCTTTAATAAATATGTTTTTCACATGAAAGGTTGTTTGCACTGATAAACTAATTAGACCTAAATAATTCACTAACTAATTCACTAATGAATTGATTAACTAATTAAACTAATTAAATAGACTAATTGTGTGGAGAAATAAAAAAAGAGGACTCCGTATTTTTTAATCTGCATAACAAAGTTTAATCAACCTCTCAAATGGATTAAATAGAGGTTTAAACTTTACTTTCTCAGCTTTAAAGGGGACCACAGATGCAAAATTCACTTTTTAATGTTTTTTTTTTTAACTCTACTTTGGGTATTTACTTCTTAAAAAAACAGTCCTAGGGCCAAAGAAATGCACCCAGTGGTATATTTACTCTAAGTAGATTTATTTTTCAGGGATATAAATGTCTCGTTTTCAAATCCTGCGGTTTGTGACGTCACAAGCCGCAGCCACAACCCACCCCAAACCTGAGTCCAGCCCCTCACCTAGCAACCCCTGGTTAGGCTCAACCCACTTCAGTATAAAAGACGTGACGGTTGTTTTTCCTGATTTCATCTCATCTTTTGTTTAAATGTTCTTAATTTCATGTGTACAGCACTTTGTTGCAGCTGTGGTTGTTTTAAATGGCTTTATAAATAAAGTATAATTGTTATTTTTACGTTTTAGTTCAATTTTTAGCGTATTAGCGATCGCTCCCAACGAGCAGCCGGCAGACGTAAAACGAGCAGACCGCCGGCGAAGGGACCATCTGCGGGCGGGAGCTGCTAGCTTTTGAGGAGCGTGGGTCCGGTCAGAGGTTGCCTCATACGGATAAATTAACTGGAAACACTCGGTGAACTTTGTGTATGTGTCTGGACTGGAGCAGCGATCGCTCCCAAAGCGCCGCATGCAACGAGCGGAGCTAAGCGGGCGGAGGAGGAAGAGCTATCATTAGCCTCGGATTCGGGTGGGCTAATGCCTAAAGGGAGCAGCTAATGGCGGCGCGCGCAGACGGCTTTCGGTAAGTTATCTTAAGCTAGCACTAACAGTAAGTCAAATGAGTAATAAAAAAAGAGCTAATTTTAAAACAACAACAGATTAGAGATACTGGCTGTTACAGAGGGCGGAGTTAATGTAAACAGATTTTTGAAGGGCGTGGCCTTCAGAGCTCATTATCATAAACAGCCTGTTCAGAACGGAAATGAGAAAA
>JBBPBX010054793.1:0-23332 GCA_038048925.1 Garcialebias charrua | reverse complement strand
TTTAAATTATCACCGAAAACTCTTTACATTAAACAGAACACTATCATACCAGGTAGCGGGGCTGAATTTGTAAACTGATCGATTCTGGAATGCAGTTGATGGTTGGGACTGAAACCAGCATCTAACATGTGTCTTGCTCCGTTTGTTCCTGAGCTGCAGCTCTACTTCCAAAATCCTCAGACTTTTCTTCTTCCTCTGCTTCCAGGTGTTTGAGCCGCTGTCTCCACATCTGTTCACTTCCGGTCAGCAACATTTACAGATGTTACAGCTCAATTTAGCGTTCACTTCAACTCATTTGAGCAGCAGTCGAGAGAAAAGGCCTTCAGCTCGTAGCTACGGAGCAGAACAACAAACACTGACGTCACAACTGAGCAACTTCTGGTGCAACGTCACTTCTGTTAGCTGCTGCTCTTCAAAATAAGAGCTCAAACTGATCTGTTCTTCAGCTCTACATCATTCAGTTTCTGTGTTCCCATGGCAACTTGTCAATATTTCTCTGAATTTAGACCCATCTGATGTAGTTTAAGAAGGATTAGTATTTAATCAAAACAAACTAGATGATGTAATGAAAGATGAGCAGCTTGTGGTGCATCTTCAAGCAGAGCAGAAAGAAAAGTGTTGAATCTTCATGAACACACGTCTGGGATCAACCTCTTTATCAGAGTCCTGGAAACATCTGGATCCTTCTTCAGGATCTGAACAGCTGCTGTCTCCTTGGTCTTCAGGCTCAGACATTTGTCCACTTGGACAAAAACAGCCTTCAGCAATAAACTCCAGGACGGAGTGATGAGAGGAGCCGCCGAGCAAAGTTTGACCAGCTTTAATGTCAGCTTTAGTCAGTGTGACTGTGGACAGAAACTTGTTCAAGTTCTTTTTTCTTTTTGTCATTCCAGACACATTTAAATCACAGAGACATCAAATCACATTTCTTCATCAAATAAACAACAATCAGGTAGAAAAACTGTCATCAAGTCCTAAAGTTCAGCCATTCTCTTAGAAAAAACATCAAATAGTTGTGTAACATCATTACATGTTGTATAAATATAGAATACAGGCTGATCCATGAATCAAATGAGATCAACTTTATTAATAAAGCAGATTTAAACAACAAGAGTTGACCAATGTGCTGAACAACAAACTCCAAAATAACATCCATAAAACAACAAAGTGAAGGTGTTCAAACACAACATTTAAGAACAAGTCCAAATCTATTCTTAAAGGAGTCAATGAAAAAAGACTTGAGCTGCTAAAATCATTGGAAGCCAAAGGAAATGAACTTTTCAGTTTGAAACGTCTCAATCCAGAGGCTGAACATGATGGAGAGTAGAAGACTGTTGAGGCTCTTGTTGAATTCTTTCACTTTGAATTCTTCAACTTCACCTGGATCAAACTGGAACACATTTCTAACTATTTCACTCCTTTGATTCTGTCAAACAGATGTGAGCAAGAGGAAACAGCTGTTAAAGGAACACTGGCCTCAACCACCACATGCTGCTGAAATCACTTGTGGACAATATTTTCACTGATGATCCACAGAAAAGTCATCTTGTGTGCAGCGTTCAAAATCACTTTTCCTGCTGCGTTCATGTTTCCACTTTGTTTTCACAGCAGATGTTTGCAGCAAAGTGGACTTTATTTCAGCTGATGTGTCCCGAGTGTTTGAGTCTGACACCAGAGACATGTTGGAGTCTGCTCACAAGAAACACTTCAATGAACACGTCCAGCTTCAAGTGTCTCACAGAAACCTCTGTTTGTCTTTCTCTAAAGTCTTCAGAGTGGACAATCAAACGATGTCCTCGCATCACTTTTCACATTTAGGTCACAATTTAAAACAGCAGCACAACCAGCTGTTTGATGAAACACTATGTGACTCCATGAAGCATCAAATATTCTACATTTAGCTGCTGATGAAGGAAAGAAAATCATTTTGACTTTGAAAACATCTCAACTCTGTGAGTTCAGTCAAAAAGCACAAACACAAAAACACTTTTGGATGAAAAAACATTTGAGTGTTTCAAAACATGAAAGTAGTTTCTATGTTGAAACATTTCCAGATGTATTTTTGAACTGTTCCTCTGGATCATTCAAACATCTGTTTGTTGTCTGTCTGTCCATCCATCGTCTAAAGCCTGAGCTTCACAACCAAACATTTCTGACAAACACTGAACCAAAGGTTCACTTTGAAATGAAGCTTTGAACTATTTAACATCAACTTTCACATTCGTTAACAAAACTTTGTGATTTGATGGAAACACGAGTTTTGGAAACTTTAAAAATAAAAAGATTTAATTACAGTCATAAGATTTTTGATGTCCAAAGAATGATTTAGATTTAAATGTCTTTGTGTTTGATTATAAAATGGACAAAAATGTCTCCGTTGAGCTCAAACTGGTTTCTGTGGAGTTTTGGATCTTTTGAATCCAAATCATTGGATCTGTTGATGTTCACTGATTTACTAAACTCAAACCTCTGATGGATTTCTTGAAATGTGCGCAGGTTTCTGTGAGGAAAACATTGAACATTTACATTTGCAACAGTCGCTGGATGTGCTGAACAAAACGTTGAACTTTGTGAAAAACAAACATTTTATTTCTTGTATGTTTAGGAGTTCAGAGTAAAAACACTCAGCACAAAGTCATGAAGAGCGCTCCAACAAATCAGGAAGTCAAAAACTAAATCCTTCAAGTTTGTTCTCATCTCGATGCTTAATGCATTCCTCATTAAAGAATTATCAACCAAAATGGAGCCAGCTGCCAACTAGCATGTGTTTGTTTAGCTGCGGAAACAGCCGAAGTGACAGAAAATAGGTGAACAATGTTGACGTGTGTGGAAAAGTTGTTTGTGATGGAGAACAGTTTGAATTTGTTACTTTGTGTTTATGTTCTAATTTGTTGAGTAAAGTTTGGCAACAGATAAATGATGACTTCTGTTTTATTATTATTATTATAGCTGCTTTACTCATTTTGTCTCTTTTATTTAGCGTTTAGCTGCAGATTCATTCTTATATTTCCACCTAAACGTCTTCTAGGAGATTCTACGCTTGTCCCATTCCTCCATATTTGTTGACCTCCACAGACTCCAGCAGACAAATGGAGCTCCATCATGTGACTCCAGTTTCCACATGATGTTTGTCACATTCAGCTGAGTGCTCTGTTTACACACAGTTTGTAGCCACATTTCAGAATTACACATGAATATATGTGGAAAACTACCGGAGTCAACTCTTTCACACTGGAGGAGAACATTTTCATGTTTGACTTCATAGTTTGTAATGAGGAGCTTTTAAAGAAACTCCCTCCAAGTCTTCACTGGATGAACATGAAGTGATGAAGCTTTGGATCCATCTTGATCCACAATGATCTCCATGCAGTCCTCTGACTCTGATGTGCAGGTGAAGCTGTGGAAAAAGAGCTGTGAGCTTGTGGGCCTTCAGGAGGCCTGATGCAGCCTGATGGGACCATCACACTGAACAAGTCCACAACCTCCTCCATCATCAGGGACACTGAGGACAACACTGAACCTCTGTCTTCACTGTTTATTCACAAAGTGTCCAACTCTTTTCATACACGTGTCTTTAGAGTTACGTCACCAACATTCAAGTCATTTAGAGTCAGACAGCAACAATTTACAACATAAAGTTTAGAAACAGAAAAATCCCACTGACCATCAACAGGAACATCTGACTCAGTCTGTGGTCCTCCCCCAGAAAATGTTGAATAAAGTAGATGTGATTTCCTGCATTTTGTTGTATTTTAACAGGTTGTTAAACATCTACATTTGTAAACATTTTCATCCTACCCCCTCCTCCTTGACGGTTCAGAGCCGACTCTTCTCCTCTGAATTCACTGTCTGACTCCACATGTGAAACCTCCAGGCACCTCCTCCGTCTGTTCCTGGTTAACTCGGCACTCACCCCCACCACTCTTTAAGGGGCGGAGATTTTTTTTAAAGCGGAGGCAGATTGTGATATTAACAAGTTGTAAGTGGCTGTTGTGTTTAAAATGAGTGTTTATGTAATTATTTTCAGTTTACATATTCAATATAAGTTTTGTTTGTTCAACACAGTCATATTTGCTTGCTTGCTTGCTTGCTTGCTTGCTTGCTTGCTTGCTTGCTTGCTTGCTTGCTTGCTTGCTTGCTTGCTTGCTTGCTTGCTTGCTTGCTTGCTTGCTTGCTTGCTTGCTTGCTTGCTTGCTTGCTTGCTTGCTTGCTTGCTTGCTTGCTTGCTTGCTTGCTTGCTTGCTTGCTTGCTTGCTTGCTTGCTTGCTTGCTTGCTTGCTTGCTTGCTTGCTTGCTTGCTTGCTTGCTTGCTTGCTTGCTTGCTTGCTTGCTTGCTTGCTTGCTTGCTTGCTTGCTTGCTTGCTTGCTTGCTTGCTTGCTTGCTTGCTTGCTTGCTTGCCTGTTCACGCAATGAACATAATAAATGTATTGACACTTGTTTAAATTATCACCGAAAACTCTTTACATTAAACAGAACACTATCATACCAGGTAGCGGGGCTGAATTTGTAAACTGATCGATTCTGGAATGCAGTTGATGGTTGGGACTGAAACCAGCATCTAACATGTGTCTTGCTCCGTTTGTTCCTGAGCTGCAGCTCTACTTCCAAAATCCTCAGACTTTTCTTCTTCCTCTGCTTCCAGGTGTTTGAGCCGCTGTCTCCACATCTGTTCACTTCCGGTCAGCAACATTTACAGATGTTACAGCTCAATTTAGCGTTCACTTCAACTCATTTGAGCAGCAGTCGAGAGAAAAGGCCTTCAGCTCGTAGCTACGGAGCAGAACAACAAACACTGACGTCACAACTGAGCAACTTCTGGTGCAACGTCACTTCTGTTAGCTGCTGCTCTTCAAAATAAGAGCTCAAACTGATCTGTTCTTCAGCTCTACATCATTCAGTTTCTGTGTTCCCATGGCAACTTGTCAATATTTCTCTGAATTTAGACCCATCTGATGTAGTTTAAGAAGGATTAGTATTTAATCAAAACAAACTAGATGATGTAATGAAAGATGAGCAGCTTGTGGTGCATCTTCAAGCAGAGCAGAAAGAAAAGTGTTGAATCTTCATGAACACACGTCTGGGATCAACCTCTTTATCAGAGTCCTGGAAACATCTGGATCCTTCTTCAGGATCTGAACAGCTGCTGTCTCCTTGGTCTTCAGGCTCAGACATTTGTCCACTTGGACAAAAACAGCCTTCAGCAATAAACTCCAGGACGGAGTGATGAGAGGAGCCGCCGAGCAAAGTTTGACCAGCTTTAATGTCAGCTTTAGTCAGTGTGACTGTGGACAGAAACTTGTTCAAGTTCTTTTTTCTTTTTGTCATTCCAGACACATTTAAATCACAGAGACATCAAATCACATTTCTTCATCAAATAAACAACAATCAGGTAGAAAAACTGTCATCAAGTCCTAAAGTTCAGCCATTCTCTTAGAAAAAACATCAAATAGTTGTGTAACATCATTACATGTTGTATACATATAGAATACAGGCTGATCCATGAATCAAATGAGATCAACTTTATTAATAAAGCAGATTTAAACAACAAGAGTTGACCAATGTGCTGAACAACAAACTCCAAAATAACATCCATAAAACAACAAAGTGAAGGTGTTCAAACACAACATTTAAGAACAAGTCCAAATCTATTCTTAAAGGAGTCAATGAAAAAAGACTTGAGCTGCTAAAATCATTGGAAGCCAAAGGAAATGAACTTTTCAGTTTGAAACGTCTCAATCCAGAGGCTGAACATGATGGAGAGTAGAAGACTGTTGAGGCTCTTGTTGAATTCTTTCACTTTGAATTCTTCAACTTCACCTGGATCAAACTGGAACACATGCCTAACTATTTCACTCCTTTGATTCTGTCAAACAGATGTGAGCAAGAGGAAACAGCTGTTAAAGGAACACTGGCCTCAACCACCACATGCTGCTGAAATCACTTGTGGACAATATTTTTCACTGATGATCCACAGAAAAGTCATCTTGTGTGCAGCGTTCAAAATCACTTTTCCTGCTGCGTTCATGTTTCCACTTTGTTTTCACAGCAGATGTTTGCAGCAAAGTGGACTTTATTTCAGCTGATGTGTCCCGAGTGTTTGAGTCTGAGACCAGAGACATGTTGGAGTCTGCTCACAAGAAACACTTCAATGAACACGTCCAGCTTCAAGTGTCTCACAGAAACCTCTGTTTGTCTTTCTCTAAAGTCTTCAGAGTGGACAATCAAACGATGTCCTCGCATCACTTTTCACATTTAGGTCACAATTTAAAACAGCAGCACAACCAGCTGTTTGATGAAACACTATGTGACTCCATGAAGCATCAAATATTCTACATTTAGCTGCTGATGAAGGAAAGAAAATCATTTTGACTTTGAAAACATCTCAACTCTGTGAGTTCAGTCAAAAAGCACAAACACAAAAACACTTTTGGATGAAAAAACATTTGAGTGTTTCAAAACATGAAAGTAGTTTCTATGTTGAAACATTTCCAGATGTATTTTTGAACTGTTCCTCTGGATCATTCAAACATCTGTTTGTTGTCTGTCTGTCCATCCATCGTCTAAAGCCTGAGCTTCACAACCAAACATTTCTGACAAACACTGAACCAAAGGTTCACTTTGAAATGAAGCTTTGAACTATTTAACATCAACTTTCACATTCGTTAACAAAACTTTGTGATTTGATGGAAACACGAGTTTTGGAAACTTTAAAAATAAAAAGATTTAATTACAGTCATAAGATTTTTGATGTCCAAAGAATGATTTAGATTTAAATGTCTTTGTGTTTGATTATAAAATGGACAAAAATGTCTCCGTTGAGCTCAAACTGGTTTCTGTGGAGTTTTGGATCTTTTGAATCCAAATCATTGGATCTGTTGATGTTCACTGATTTACTAAACTCAAACCTCTGATGGATTTCTTGAAATGTGCGCAGGTTTCTGTGAGGAAAACATTGAACATTTACATTTGCAACAGTCGCTGGATGTGCTGAACAAAACGTTGAACTTTGTGAAAAACAAACATTTTATTTCTTGTATGTTTAGGAGTTCAGAGTAAAAACACTCAGCACAAAGTCATGAAGAGCGCTCCAACAAATCAGGAAGTCAAAAACTAAATCCTTCAAGTTTGTTCTCATCTCGATGCTTAATGCATTCCTCATTAAAGAATTATCAACCAAAATGGAGCCAGCTGCCAACTAGCATGTGTTTGTTTAGCTGCGGAAACAGCCGAAGTGACAGAAAATAGGTGAACAATGTTGACGTGTGTGGAAAAGTTGTTTGTGATGGAGAACAGTTTGAATTTGTTACTTTGTGTTTATGTTCTAATTTGTTGAGTAAAGTTTGGCAGCAGATAAATGATGACTTCTGTTTTATTATTATTATTATAGCTGCTTTACTCATTTTGTCTCTTTTATTTAGCGTTTAGCTGCAGATTCATTCTTATATTTCCACCTAAACGTCTTCTAGGAGATTCTACGCTTGTCCCATTCCTCCATATTTGTTGACCTCCACAGACTCCAGCAGACAAATGGAGCTCCATCATGTGACTCCAGTTTCCACATGATGTTTGTCACATTCAGCTGAGTGCTCTGTTTACACACAGTTTGTAGCCACATTTCAGAATTACACATGAATATATGTGGAAAACTACCGGAGTCAACTCTTTCACACTGGAGGAGAACATTTTCATGTTTGACTTCATAGTTTGTAATGAGGAGCTTTTAAAGAAACTCCCTCCAAGTCTTCACTGGATGAACATGAAGTGATGAAGCTTTGGATCCATCTTGATCCACAATGATCTCCATGCAGTCCTCTGACTCTGATGTGCAGGTGAAGCTGTGGAAAAAGAGCTGTGAGCTTGTGGGCCTTCAGGAGGCCTGATGCAGCCTGATGGGACCATCACACTGAAGAAGTCCACAACCTCCTCCATCATCAGGGACACTGAGGACAACACTGAACCTCTGTCTTCACTGTTTATTCACAAAGTGTCCAACTCTTTTCATACACGTGTCTTTAGAGTTACGTCACCAACATTCAAGTCATTTAGAGTCAGACAGCAACAATTTACAACATAAAGTTTAGAAACAGAAAAATCCCACTGACCATCAACAGGAACATCTGACTCAGTCTGTGGTCCTCCCCCAGAAAATGTTGAATAAAGTAGATGTGATTTCCTGCATTTTGTTGTATTTTAACAGGTTGTTAAACATCTACATTTGTAAACATTTTCATCCTACCCCCTCCTCCTTGACGGTTCAGAGCCGACTCTTCTCCTCTGAATTCACTGTCTGACTCCACATGTGAAACCTCCAGGCACCTCCTCCGTCTGTTCCTGGTTAACTCGGCACTCACCCCCACCACTCTTTAAGGGGCGGAGATTTTTTTTAAAGCGGAGGCAGATTGTGATATTAACAAGTTGTAAGTGGCTGTTGTGTTTAAAATGAGTGTTTATGTAATTATTTTCAGTTTACATATTCAATATAAGTTTTGTTTGTTCAACACAGTCATATTTGCTTGCTTGCTTGCTTGCTTGCTTGCTTGCTTGCTTGCTTGCTTGCTTGCTTGCTTGCTTGCTTGCTTGCTTGCTTGCTTGCTTGCTTGCTTGCTTGCTTGCTTGCTTGCTTGCTTGCTTGCTTGCTTGCTTGCTTGCTTGCTTGCTTGCTTGCTTGCTTGCTTGCTTGCTTGCTTGCTTGCTTGCTTGCTTGCTTGCTTGCTTGCTTGCTTGCTTGCTTGCTTGCTTGCTTGCTTGCTTGCTTGCTTGCTTGCTTGCTTGCTTGCTTGCTTGCTTGCTTGCTTGCTTGCTTGCTTGCTTGCTTGCTTGCTTGCTTGCTTGCTTGCTTGCTTGCTTGCTTGCTTGCTTGCTTGCTTGCTTGCTTGCTTGCTTGCTTGCTTGCTTGCTTGCTTGCTTGCTTGCTTGCTTGCTTGCTTGCTTGCTTGCTTGCTTGCTTGCTTGCTTGCTTGCTTGCTTGCTTGCTTGCTTGCTTGCTTGCTTGCTTGCTTGCTTGCTTGCTTGCTTGCTTGCTTGCTTGCTTGCTTGCTTGCTTGCTTGCTTGCTTGCTTGCTTGCTTGCTTGCTTGCTTGCTTGCTTGCTTGCTTGCTTGCTTGCTTGCTTGCTTGCTTGCCTTAGCAAAATGAAGTATATTCAAGTATACTTTAAGTATACTAATTTTGAACTAAAATTTAAAGAGTATACTTCCAGTATACTTGTATGTACTTATCTCAGGTATACTTAAAACAAAGTGTACTACGAGTATACTTATTTAAAACCTAAAATAAGGCAGTGCACTTTAAGTTTACTTTTTATAAACTACATTAGATATACTTAAAGACTAGTATAGGGAAGTATACCTAAAAGTATAAAAAAGTTTTAAAACCGGTAATTAAAATACTTTATACTATAATTCTAAAGTTTATACTTGTACTTGTTTATACTTGTACTTTCTTTTTTGTACTCTTTACTTATTTATTCTACAAAGTACTGATACATTATTTTAATCCAATAGCAAAATAAAATGATCATTGATTTATGTTGCAGAATGTTTTTCACATAACACATTTGCTTTGAAAAAGTGCCTGTAATGAACTTGCATATACAAGATTATATGGTGCTGGAGTTTAAAAGTTTACAGAAAATAATATGCGCTTCATTGATTTATCTTTATGTACCGGTCCGGTACCTTAAAAACATACACAGAAACAGAGAAATATTTTTACTTGAATTTATTGATCAACTTCTAGTCTCTCTCATAAGGGTTTGGCAATGGTGTTATGTACACAGCATTTTCTGTTTCAACAAGAACACATTTTGTTTTAATCATGACAGGCCAGACAGCAATGACACTTTCAGTTTTTTTAACCTCATGAATGAAAGTACTTTGTACATTAATCTGTGAATCTTTACATACAGGCCTGTCTGATTTAGCAAGGACTTCAACTAAAACACAACATAATTTGGCACATGAACAAAAAGCAGAAATCTGATGGAAACATACTTGTTTAAAAACAATTAAGTCTACAATTAAACAAAGGGTTCCATCTTTCAGGCATACAGCACTGTTGTATCTCTTTTTTAGTCTGTCGTAGTTTTGACTGGGACACAGAACTCCATTGATCAAAAACCGGTTGTAAGACCAGAAGCAGTTGCTTAGATTTCCACACAACTTTTCAATAGCAAGCCTGTAGGCTATTTTAAAGCAGTTTTGCACCACAGGATGACCAAAACCTCTGACACTTTCGGTTAGGGCTTCACAATTTTCAGTTTTCCTTTTATGCAAGTAAAGTTCTTCAACAAAAGATTGAACCTTATCATTATCTGGATTGATAGTGTTCTTGACCCTTTCTGGTAATTCTCTCCACAACAGAAATGTCCTGACTATTTGTGAGGGGACATACTGTGTTCCATTAAAATATTTCATGAGAGTGCCCATATTGGATTCAAATGCAAACGTCGATGTAGCCCATAATGGTCCCCATTGTTTGACACTTTGAGCACTGTGTGTAAGCAAGTGGATATTAAAAGTCATGTTGTTTTTCCCATACAGTCTTTGGAACATGATGATAAATTTTTTTAAAGCTAGCTCTGCTATCAAGATGCTTTCAGTCATTATGGTATCCTGCAATAATGTATAAACGCCAAACACTAGTAGGAACAAATGGTTCCAAAATCGTGCAGGGAGCAGGCCTTTTAATACAGGCAGAGAATAGAATAGGAGAAATGCTCGCCACTCTGAAGCTTTCCAGAACTTCCGTTCAGTCAGAGACCTAGGAGTCCTAGTAATCTCTACTGGTGGTTTTATTTTCACAAGTCGCTTGTCAATTTCATTAATCTCTTTGCCTATGTACCAAGGGGAATCTTTATTTGTTGAATCAAGCCACAATGTAGAGAGTTGGCGAGTGACTCCAAGGCAGACATTGTGTTGATAGTCAGGAATGAAGCCATTTATCATTTGGAAGTGTTGAAGTTGCATTAAAGGAGATGGCCCTATGACTCCATACACTGGCTCCTCAGTTGTACCCGACATTGCATGGCTAAAATGATCCCTCTCATTTCTAAGTGGTGGTTCAGGTTGTTCATATGGATATGATTTACCGCCTCTGTGCAAGCAAAAATCACATCCATAAAAACCATTGAACTGTTTAGTGTTACGAAGCAATGGACGAGCCACAGAATCAGAACTGCAGATCAGCACAAACACTTTAGAAACATGACTGTGTCCTCTTTTGTCCTGCCAGGAAATACCTTCAGTTTCTAATATTGAAGCTTCTTTAACAAATGGTGTCAGCAATGTCATCATTGATGGCTTAGCTGGCCCAAACCATATTGCTGACAACAAAATGTGCCTTTTCCGTATTTCTGGTTCCAGTTCAATTATCTGGCACTGAATTGGCCAAATGCTGCATTTAGAGCTTTTGAAAACTGGTGCACCATCACAATTCCAAATGAGCGTCAAATCATCTTCTCCTATAACTCCACTGTCACACAATTTCTGGTACTCTTCACCAGACTGTATGTCGGTTAAAACCCCAATGGATCTGTTTTTTTCAGTAAGGCTGACATCATGTTCCTGCAGAAGTTGTTTGATCTGTGTATGGAGTGGAATTACAAGAAAGAAGAAGCCATTTTTTAAACTTCTGATGGCATCAAACTCAGTGTTGCAAAAGGTACAATGAGATGGACAGTGTGCACTAATGCCAAGGTATGCTTTACATTTTTCACCATTAAAGTGAACTTCAGACAGGGACGAACCTCCAAATTCTTTGTGGAAAAGGTAATGCGAGGGTGGAATCAGACCTGGAAACATTAGGTTGAACATTTCCAGTAAATGAGTTAGTGCTTTGCCTGTTAAATTGTTCCGCAGCACATACGACATGAGCATCAATAAACTTTCTCCCTTTGAAACAGGTGCACCAGGATACAGGGGCTTGTCACCATCTGCTTGGTCTTCACTGCCCTATAGGAAAAAATATATGAAAAAAGCATGTATAAATGTGAAGCAAACTTAATGAATAATGTCAGTCTAGCATAAAGTATTTTTCACCTTATAACTCACATCATGGTGCATTGGCTAAAAATTGACTTTCCTAAAGTTTACAAAAATTAATTTAAAAAGGGGTTTTGCAGTCTTGTTGTTTAACATATTACACTTGTTATACCTTTCTATTTCTAAGCTAAATTTGACATTTCCATTTAAAATTGTATAAATCTACAATATTTAGACTAAAAATATAGAAAAACGTCTTTGTGTGGCTTGAGTTCAACAGTGGCTACAGTATTTGAATTTTCCTATTTTTTCAAACTGCTGCCTTACTTGTGCTGTATGCTGTCACAATGCCCTGTATTTGGGTATAAACTTATTTCTATTATATTATTGTTATTATTCTAATTTATAAGCTGTAGTAGTATTGTGTCTAAATGCTATAATCGCACCTAATGAACCCACAACAACTACGGTACTACAAATTTTGTTGAACTACTGTCTACATACCACTGGAAGTTCTGCAGTGTTTTCTCTAGTTGTATTCCCCTCCATCACATCATCATCAGTATGTTTTTCATCTTGATTATTAGCAGCATCAGTCAAGTCTTCATCAGAATATGACAGGGCTTCTTCATTCTACAGGTTGGAAGAAAAGACTGCATTAAGGAGGAGACAAATGAATATAGAAAATACATATGAACCTCAACTTGCAACAATGCATTTACCTCAGAATTGTCCACATCCCACATGCTTATGGTAGGATTCTCAGTGTGGGGCTCATCTTCATTGTCACTGCTGGAATTGATGTCTTCCTCTCCACTTGTCGAAGTGTTACTCATGTGACAATCTGTGTTGAAGTCATCATGACTGGCATTCTACAGATTGACAATAGAAGGACAAAATGGATCACAAATCAGCTGTACTGCCCATTACAGGGCATGATTCTACCCAGCTACAACAGCAAACTTTACATGTGAAAAATGTGCACTGCTGAGAATTTGGTGTGTGTGCCATTGGAAGCCATCTATGGTGTCCCCCCCAAATAAATAAATAATGAAAAAAATAAAAAATTTAAATAAATAAAATATGCAACAACAAGAATTACAAGTATACCTCATGTATGCCCATGCCCATCTGGATGGTTGTGGAACAGTTCTCATAACAGAGTTCATCTTCACTGCTGGAATTGTTGAGATCTTCCTCTCCATTGGCTGAAGTGGGAGTGTTGAGGTCTGTGTTGACGTCTTCAGGATCGAAATTGTTCAGCTTCAGAACAGAAAGACAATGCACAATTGAATAGATTGAGTTAATCACCAAATCATAAAAAGCGGAGGTTTCCATTTTACACAAGTAAATCGTGTTTTACACTGCAATTGATAGTTGTATTTTGTGAGAAAAATAAACCAGTGATGGGGCTTATACAATTTCCACTTAAAAGCTAAATGCACTGAATATATACAGTACTATATCCCTGATGCATGCTCAATAATCCAGGTAGAAAAATCTAAAAAAGCTACCGGTAAGTCTGGTCCTCTGGACATTCAAAAAAAATAAAAATAAAATAAAATAAAGCAAAAAATTTGTAGAAACGTTTCATCTTTCATCCGAAAGACTTCCTCAGTCTTAGGTGCTGTATTCTGTTTCTGCTCAGTGTTGCCAGATCTTGCAACAGAAGCAAGCGGTCAGCTCCACGAAAACAAGCCCAAACAAGTGGCTCATCTTTGAAAACAAGCCCAAATAACAAGCCCAACTAGCAACCCACCCCATTGTGTTAAAAAACGACCATTTTTAAACAGTATAAACATATTTAATATGGCATTACATATAACCAGCAAAATTATACTTTGATTTAAAAACACATACTGAAACGGCCTGGGTCGGATTTGAAAACATCGGATTTGTTGTGTTCAGACTATCATCAAAAAAATCAGATATGGGTCAGATGGGGCAAAAAAATCGGATTTGGGTCGGATTTGCCTGCAGTGTGAACGTAGCCTACGTTTCTGCTGTATTCAGCTCAGTCTTATAAATAGCACCCTCTCACAGTGGATCAACCAGTT
Source organism: Garcialebias charrua (assembly GCA_038048925.1). Taxonomy (NCBI): domain Eukaryota; kingdom Metazoa; phylum Chordata; class Actinopteri; order Cyprinodontiformes; family Rivulidae; genus Garcialebias; species Garcialebias charrua. Next base: position 9,294 of record JBBPBX010054793.1, on the reverse strand, counting down.
GGCTGATGACAGCTGAAACCAGCTGCTCACATGATCAAGGAGGACCATCAGCCTAACGATGGATCGTTAGCACCCTGATGGTTGTTTGCTATTCACAGAGGGCTGAGTGATACTAGCAATAACAGCATTGTAAGAGGGGGACAGTTGAACCCGGAGGCCTCCACCTCTGTTTAATGATGGACGGTTTCTTTTCACAAAGATGGCCTCCTTTACTCCTCTCTCAAACCATTGTTCCTCTCTATCAAGGATGTGAACATCTTCATCCCTGAAAGAGTGACCGCTGGCCTGGAGATGAGTGTAGACTGCAGAGTCCTGACCTGATGATGTTGATCTTCTGTGCTGGGCCATCCTTTTGGCCAGTGGCTGTTTAGTTTCCCTGATATAAGACTGATCACAGCCCTCCTGACACTGAACAGCATACACAATATTACTGTTTGTGCCGGGGGACTGGATCTTTGGGATGAACCAGTCTATATCAGTGCTATATCAAGTCCTGTGGGACAAAGTATCAACCCTCTCTCTGTGTATATTCAGATAAATATATGTACACACACACACATCATATATATTCATATATATAAACAGTACATATATATAAACAAAAGAGCTTTGGCTCAATCTTGCATGCTGAATAGGTCGGTACAGAGTGGAAAAACCGGTTTTGCTTCAGACCAACTCTGCTGAGGATAACATTACAGAAAGTGAGGCAGTAGTGTCAAAGTAAAAACGCTATTATTAGTGTAGTGGTGGATATGAAAGGAAATGCATGTACTGCCGTGCGGCCGTGGCACAGTGGTAATGGCAGTCGACCCCTGATCGGAAGGTTGGAGGTTTGAATCCCGCATCCGCCCACCATGTGTCGTTGTGTCCCTGGGCAAGACACTTAACCCCGAGTTGCTCCCGGTAGGTCTGGATGGCGCCTTGCAAGGCAGGCTACCACTACTGGTGTATGAATGTGTGTATATGAATGGGTGGATGGCTGGTATTGTAAAGCGCTTTGGGGCTCCTCACAAGGGGCTGGAAAGCACTATATAAATAAGCTCCATTTACCATTTTACATTACTGTACCGTACTACACGCATATATTTGTGTTGTTCTTGGAGACCACAAAATCAAGGTTTGGCCAAAATCTAACAGTTACACTTTCAAGTTCAGTTTTGTATCTATTAACATCAGCAGGAGACAAAGTTTCCATCAACTACTCAAAATATAAACCAGGCTCATGTCATCATTACCTGCTGAGTGGAGGACCTTCCATCTCTAACATCTCTGTGGGAAGCAATAGACTGATCCCTGAGATCTTGCATGTTGTCCTGTAGTTCTGCACAGCCCTGTAAAGGTAAAGTGTTAACATCAGTTATAACTCTAATCATTTTATTGTCCATGAGCATACTGAATGCACTTTTAACATAGAAACAAGAAAACAAAGAAACAAAAATGAATAATAAAAATTATTTCTGTTATTCTTCCCACACCAAAATATTGGCCAGCTGATAAGAAAATAATGCACTAAATACAGCAGCAAACTGAGAAATCATTGAACTATTTTGCATTTAAAATTATTCCTTTTGAGACAGATAAAACATTATGAGACGTGAAATTCTATAAACACATGTACTAATACAGATTTACTTTAATTTGCGATTAGTTTTATAAAAATATACAGTATAGTAACACAAATTTAAGAATCAACATGTCATCCTCCAGCTTCCTCCTCCTCTGCAGCTGAGAGCTGAACCTAATGCAGGTACTTGTCTTTCTTTCTTTTTTCTGAATGAAGCAAATATAACAAACACCACAAGAAATAACAGCATAACAAGGCATACAATGAAATAAAATAAGACAAGTTACCAGGGGGGAAAAATAAAATAAAATACAGTTGTACTATCAGCATACGGTATTTGTCCTTTTTGCATCACTCTTTACTTGGTAAGAGCTTAAAAATATTGTATTTAAGCCTGACATTTTCAGACAAGTGTTCTTTTTATTTTAAAATCTTTTTTATTATTTTTATTAAACCGGCAAAACGATATAAAAGTGCAAAAAATGTGCAAATGAACACTAATGCATTAGACATGTGAAACTCTAACCTCACAGCAGCCTAGCTAGCTAGCTAGCTAAGCTATAGGCTGCTGGTGATGTGTTATGATCGTAAACATTAAACATGAAATCGTTGCAGACTTCATTCTGATACTTACTTTTGATTTCCATCTGTGCCTGGTACTTCTTGGAATTTCTGCTTTGTAATCCTCCAAATATCTTTGATAAGGTCCTCGACGTTTCGCCATGTTATTTCCGATGAGCTAACAGCTACCTTCTTTGTTGTTCTCGGTTTTAAAATATCGCGTGACTTTAACTTTCACTTCTCGTTCATGTGACCACCTCCCTCCCCGGCAGCCAATAGGGAACCAAATTTCAAATTTCCCGCACATTTTCCTGCGTCTTCTTTTTCTCACAGCGAGGAGGACAAACAAACAAACAAGTCTCATCGTCGGAAAAAGCGTTTTTAGGATTGGCTTCACAAAATGGCATTTGCCATTTATTACTTCAAGGACAAGACTGTGGAAGTTGGGAAGACTTTGTGGATTACTGAGGACCAGCGACGATGTCCAAAATCAATAACTCAGTGCCCTGATTTGGAAGATGAAGATGGATGGATGGACGTAAAATGGGTTAAAGGCAGAAAAAAGTCAGATCCTCCTGCCTATTTTCCAGCAAAGGTTTTATTGTTTGGTGGTAAGTTGTGGAATGTCTGCTTTCTTGATAGCACTTTTTCCCTCTTGTATGTGTTCGGTATCGCTTTTGGAATTTGTCAGTCAAGCTTTTTTTAATGTGATGTTTGTTACACAGATAACTACAGTGATCTCTGCAAGAAGAGACAAGCATTTATAGAAGGGGAAGATATCTGGCAAGAAACACCAAAGAGAAAGTGTAAGCCAAACAACAAGTGGAAAGATGTGGAACAGGAAGATCATGAAGTTCAACCAAAGAAGGTAGCTTCATCAATAAATATTCTGTTTCAGAACTGAAGTAGAAAAAGTGCAGTGAAAATACAAATCTAAAATAAATTCTAATTTTGACAGAAAAAAATAAGAGCAACCAGTACAGAAACAGAATCGGCGAACCGTATGATAAATGAGCTGAAGAGGCAACTGGAAAACAAGACTTCAGAGGTAAAAAAAAATAACTATATTAACTATATTTTAACTTTGAGTTGATGCAATAACCTGTGTGAGTTGTGCTGCCACATGATTCTTTTTGTTGTTGTTTTGTTGTTGTTTGTTTGTTGTTTTGTCCTGTAGATGTGTACCAGTAACTCCAATGAGGCATCATCAGACGAGGAGCAGCTGCCCAGAAGCTGGAGTGTGGCACAGGACAAAATAGAAAGGCTTCAGGCAGAAATTAAGAGACTTAAAGACGACCGTGTGGATGAAATGTTAGATGCCATGAGAGGTAATTTCTTGAAAGTAATTTAAGTGAATGATAAGACTTTTTTTAAACTGTGGAAAATGGAGAACACCTTGGTTGAATGTTCTATTTGCCTTATTCATGTCCTCCTACTTCCTGTTCCTCCTTAATTAGCTCAGCTCTTCAATGCACAAATGACTAATGTAATCTTTATTTTTAATGGTCTCAAAACACAGTACGTAGTGACAGTTTTTGTTCCTTTGTCCCCTATTTTTATGTTTTTTTACAGAGCTTCCAGCTGTTGTGAAACAGCTGAAAGATGTGCTCAGTCAGATCTCAGCTCCTGCATCCAACCAGTCAACACCCACACCATCTGTACAGTCACCAGTTGCTCCGTATCTTCAAGTGCCGTCTGACCCGGATGACATGGTAATAACCTCTGAATGCATGGATACTGTATGTTATTGATCCATGTAGAGAATAATTTGCAATTCAATTTCCTTCTACAGCTTTTGATTACACACAAACTAGAAAGAAAATGCCATTAAAGGTGAAGTCTGCAGTTTCTGTAGAACATCAGCACTTAGAAAAAATTTCAACAAGCAAAGCATTCTGATCTCTCCCCCTCAGAGCCATATATGGCTCTGCCCCCCCGTGGTCTGTTGAAATTCAAATTCAAGCTCTGTTTTTATTGGCTGATTCAAATTCAAGCTCTGTTTTTATTGGCTGATTCAAATTCAAGCTCTGTTTTTATTGGCTGGTTACAAACTTTGTTTTTATTGGCTGGAAAATGGCGGGTCACTTTTTCTTTTTAGAAATGCTTATTTACCACCTGGAGAAGCAAGGGGACAATTTTTTTTTTTTAGTTTTTTTCAGAGATTACCTCTCTAACATCAATCTAGTGACAGAGTGAAGAAATATGTTAAAAATATATTGTTAGAAAAGTTACATATAGCAGCTTTAATGATGGATTCGGAAATAAAATTATGCCCCCAGATGATGGTATAAATCAATAGAATATAGGCTTAGGCTTATTCAATGCATTGATGAATATATACTTTATATTTCCAAATACGGTACTGTAAATGTGTAATCATTATTTGGAATGGATAATGACATTCATATGTTTTTAGGTGCCTCTTGTGCCAGACCATGATGTGCAAGTCCCAAGACGAAAGCTAAGGTCTCTACGAACTACAAACTCAGCTGTGTTTGTTGGAGATCTCGCTGTGCTAGTCCACGGTAGAGAAGTGTTGTCCAGTTCCAGTTTGACTGGGAGGCAGTCAGGGGCCCATAAAGATGTGGAGTCAAAGCCACCATTGGACAACACATTGCTTGACGCTATACTTGGTGAGTGCATATAATGTTGGACAAGAATCATTCTAAAATTAATTCCTACCGTTTTCTCCTTTTTATGAATAATGTTCCATGAGATTCTCTGATCAGGATCTGATTGCGATACAATCACCTATAAATATCAATCACTACCATATTGATTGAATTGGATTTGAGCACTACAGGCTACATGATTTGGGAAAACTGAGTCATAAAACCAACTTAAGTTAGATATAAAACTGTTTTACCTTTCTTTTTCAAGGAAAGAATTAAGATAATTTGCAGCACAATGCAGCAACTACCAGTATTCAGACAAAAAGTAAAGCACTTAAATTTACCAGCTATTACTAACACAATCTTTTACAGATTAGAAACATTAACACTCTACACAGGCTAAATTGTGCAACAGGTCAAACAAAATTCAAAACATTGCGTAAATCAAATATTATTAAATGAAGTTTTCTATAAAATTCAAATGCAGGTTGATATTAAGTTATTAAATAAAATATCGGAGACCACAACTTAGTTTCTTGTTATTGTTGTTCTTCTGTTTCTGCGGACTTAGAGCTGGTTTTAATTATTGACTGATGCCTGTACATGTTTTATCATAAATGCTTTAACTGGAATGTAATTGTTCTATAATTCTTTCGTCTTTGATAATTGTTGAACAGCACCTTGTGAATTTCATTTCTGCGAAAGGCACTTTATAAATAAAGTTTTACTTACTAATAATACGGTAATTACCGAATAATAATAATATTTATACATTTATTGTGCATCACTCGTGAAAGCAAGAGATTTATTTTAAGGAGATGTTTGATGTCATAGTAACTATGCTGAAACAATGGTATAACATTGGAGTAATTTTTTTGTGTCTTTTTTCATTCAGTCTATACCAACGCAAAGTTCCCTGACACCACCATGCAGGATGTGAGAAGAATCATAAGGAAGAAATGCAACAACATAAACTATGTCAAGAAACAAAATGAAAAGAAGAACTAATCCAGTAAGAATGTTTTTTTTTTTTGTTTGTTTTTTTGTTTTTTGAAAGAAGTGAATTTTTTTTCCCGGATGTGCAATTTTGTTCCGGATGTGCAATTTTTTCCAAAGATGCGCAATTGCCTTAATCCGAAAAGGAAGGACTTCAATTTCCAGTTGGAGACAGTGTACCGTACTGTATTGCTTATTTTTTCAAGCAAATGCACGTTTTGCTGTTGACTTTGTTTTGTTTACATTTGGACATTTAAGTTAAATGTGCACCTTTACATTTCAAATTTTAAAGCTGTGAAGTGGTTTGTTTTTTATATTGTTCCACTATAGACATTGCTTTTTAACTGAATTTTAATGTTATATAAAAAGACTGAAGTTATCAGGATTTTGTCTTGTGCATTTGTGAACACATTACAGTGTAGTCTGGGTTATCTTTAGGAAGTAAATTTTAGCTAATAAACAGTATTCAACAAGGAATTGCTAAGCAAACTTACAAGTGTAACCTTACATTTAAAATGACATGGTATTTGTTTTAGAAATTCTAAAAAGTGAAATGTGGACTACAACTAGTGCAATGGCAGTATACAAAATAGTATACTTTAAGTATACTTCAACAAACTAGAGTATGACCTAGAAGTATATAACTAGTGCAATGGCAGTATACAAAATAGTATACTTTAAGTATACTTCAACAAACTAGAGTATGACCTAGAAGTATATAACTAGTGCAATGGCAGTATACAAAATAGTATACTTTAAGTATACTTCAACAAACTAGAGTATGACCTAGAAGTATATAACTAGTGCAATGGCAGTATACAAAATAGTATACTTTAAGTATACTTCAACAAACTAGAGTATGACCTAGAAGTATATAACTAGTGCAATGGCAGTATACAAAATAGTATACTTTAAGTATACTTCAACAAACTAGAGTATGACCTAGAAGTATATAACTAGTGCAATGGCAGTATACAAAATAGTATACTTTAAGTATACTTCAACAAACTAGAGTATGACCTAGAAGTATATAACTAGTGCAATGGCAGTATACAAAATAGTATACTTTAAGTATACTTCAACAAACTAGATTATGACCTACAAGTATATAACTAGTGCAATGGCAGTATACAAAATAGTATACTTTAAGTATACTTCAACAAACTAGATTATGACCTACAAGTATATAACTAGTGCAACGGCAGTATACAAAATAGTATACTTTAAGTATACTTCAACAAACTTGATTATGACCTACAAGTATATAACTAGTGCAACGGCAGTATATAAAAAGTATACTTGTTGTACACTTAAAGTATACTTAAGAAAACTGAATTATAAACTAGAAGTATATAGGGAAGTATACTCAAAGTATACTTTTTATAAACTAAAAGTGTCCCAAATCAGTCCGAAGAGGTATTAAAAAAGTATACTTGTAGTATACTACAAGTACATAGTGTGGAGTATACTTGATATACTTATACTTATACTCAAGTATACTTAAAAAAGTGAACTTTAAGTATACTTCTTTTTGCTAAGACCGCGCGCGCGTGAGCGGTCGTAAAATTTGAGCTTGGCGCGTTCGCGCGAACGTTCAAAGGGCTTGTGCAGCGGCGCACGCACGGCGCTCACACAACAAGCGCGGAGCTTTGCCCCAGCCTTCAGTTTGCTTATGCCTTGGGCCGGCCCTGGCTGTTGTTGACCAAAATATCACGCAGTAAAGCCCGAGTGTTGAGAAGCAGTCCCTGCAGAGTGTAAAGCACACCATACCTTGTAGTTCTGCTGTGCACAGGTCATCCACCACAAACAGATCCTTTTTGTCTGCTGAGTTGGATGACATTTAAATTTAGAAGTGATTAAAATGAGTATGCGTATGTATATGTTTGTGTGTGAGTGTGTGTAATCTAGCTAAATGTGATGTACACAGAGTACTCATGGCCACAGCCATCAGTCCAGTTCTTGCCAGGTGCTGCCAACACAAAGGGGTCTATTTGGAGTCTGACGTAAGCGGGCTATTTTTGTCCAGTCGAAATGCCAGTTTCTTGTTCTGACATATGGGATTTATTAGGTCTGGGCCAGTATACATGTGAGCTCTTCTTTCTTCTGGTCACACGGTTGTGTTTACTGTAGTACTGTCATATTTCATTAACAAGACTCTGCTTCCTGCTGTCACAGATCACAGCCTCAAAGGTTTCCATGGTGACGGTGCAGGCAGGCAATGCTCACTGTGGTGCTTTTGATGGTCATTCGACTGTGGTCGAGACTGGTATGGCAGCAGAAAAGTTAGGTTTGTTTTATTTTGTTTTGGAGACAGACTCCACAAAGACATGGACAGAAAAGTTGTTAAAGTGTTTGAAGCCCACAGAATGCAACCTGCTCTCAGCTTTGATGGGTTGAGAGTTGCAGTGACATCTGACTTGAATCCAAGCCTTCATTCTTGATGTGATGTAGAGGAAATGTTGCAGACATTTTCAACCAACTGCAGGATTTGTATGAATGAGTGCAGTGTGAGCTGCTGCTAAACAATTTTTGTCTTTTTAATGAGTCTAAATGCATTTTTTCTGCTCTTCTGTCTGGTGTGGAATTTGGCAGCTCAGGGCTGCTCCCTCCCTCTCAGCCTGGGAACCGTGCATACGTCTGTGCATGTGTCCGGCTGTCAGGAGAAGCTCTGTGTTCAACCCAACATCAGTAGTTTTTATTGACTTCAGTTTGTTGGAAAGTATAGGAGGCAGAACAGCTCAGGTAAGTTAGCTTGAGCAAACAAATCAGTTCATCTTGGCGTTTTGTGAACGTTAAATTCTGGTATTTTTCATCTGATCCGACATGTTATTTTAGTAGGACTTAAATTGTGCTTTAAAATAACAGTAGGCTTTTAAAAAAAACTTAACTGATCTTTTTAGCCTTTTTCACCAATTAAAGAACATTTTATTTTCCAAAGAAAATCTTGGGCTTCCTTTTGGAAAGTTGATAAAACTGTATTTTGTATTGTAATAGCAGAAGCAGTAGCTTTTATTGATCTTTGTACAAAATAAAAACACCAGTCTCTGGGTTGATTTATTTAGGATTCAGTTGGCTACATGTACAAATGGAAGCATTTGTGTGAGTTTGTGCGTGTAGGGGGCAACCTCTTAGCTGCTGCGCAAATGTGTCACTGCTGTAGTTGAGTTTTTTGTGTAATCCTCACCTTCCAATCATGGTCCAGAATGACAGATTTTAAATCGTTTTCCTACTCGTCCCCGTGACTCTTAACTAATTCTCGTGGACAGAAGCTGTAGACATACAGAGCTAAAATCTTTGGAGTAAAATGACGTCGCTTTTACATCTATCTGTTGCTCAGATTATTCCAGTGAACTTTGACCTATTATGCTGTGCCAAAATTAACTGGACTCCATCATCACAGATGCTGGGCTTCTTTTATAGACTGGATGAGCCATCATCTTTAAAAGAGGCATTTGTGTATGTACTTAAAGGCATGTACAGTACTTAAAGTACATGTACATTTAAATTAAAGGGGACCACAGATGCAAAATTCACTTTTTAATGTTTTTTTTAATCAACTTT
>JBBPBX010054792.1:0-23332 GCA_038048925.1 Garcialebias charrua | reverse complement strand
CGAGCTCTGAGACCAGCGAACTGCTCTTATCTGAACAGAAACACACAGACTGTTCCTCCCGCCTGTCGTCAAAACTGCAACTATGTCTCGTGTGATGTGCTTAATGCTGTTAGAGTTTTTGGGACTTTATCATGGAGTGTCCTCAGGCAATCTTTGATAGACTCTCTTTTTGAATAACACAAATGATACCTATTGTGTCTTTCCTTTTTCCATATCTGATTGTGGTGGCGCGGTTTTATACTGCTGCGACTTCGTGCGCTCGTCCCTATCCTATGATGAATGTGCGTAATCATTAACGTTGTCTTTGTGCCCCGGTGCAATGTCAAGGTCAATAAAGATATATTCTATTCTATTCTATTCTAAAGTTGACTCCAACAGGTGGAGAAAAGACTTCCAGCAGCTCGGCAGTGGGCCTGATGGGTTTTTGTGCAGAATGTGGGTTTCCTGTCTCTGTGGGTCTCACAGCTCAGTGAAACATCAGAATCTGTCTCTGCAGCAGGATGTTGTCAGTTCAGTGGAAAAGATACAGCTTAGAATAAAGATCTTTTTCTTTTTTCGGCTTTTCCCTCCTCAGGGGTCGCCACAGTGAGTCATCCTCCTCCACCTCACTCTGTCCTCACTCCAACTACCTCCATGTCCTCTCTAACTGCATCCATATATCTCCTCTTTGTCTTTTTCCTGGCAGCTGCATTTCTAACATCCTTCTACCAATATACCCACTGTCCCTCCTCTGGACATGTCCAAACCATCTCAGTGTGTCCTCTCTAACTTTATCTCCCAGTTGTTCAACATGTGCTGTACCTCTGATGATCTCATTCCTGATCTTATCCATCCTTGTCACTCCTAAGGAGAACCTCAACATCTTCATTTCTGACACTTCCAGTTCTGTCTCCTGTCTTTTTGTCCATGTCTCTGTCTCCTGTCTTTTTGTCCATGTCTCTGTCTCCTGTCTTTTTGTCCATGTCTCTGTCTCCTGTCTTTTTGTCCATGTCTCTGTCTCCTGTCTTTTTGTCCATGTCTCTGTCTCCTGTCTTTTTGTCCATGTCTCTGTCTCCTGTCTTTTTGTCCATGTCTCTGTCTCCTGTCTTTTTGTCCATGTCTCTGTCTCCTGTCTTTTTGTCCATGTCTCTGTCTCCTGTCTTTTTGTCCATGTCTCTGTCTCCTGTCTTTTTGTCCATGTCTCTGTCTCCTGTCTTTTTGTCCATGTCTCTGTCTCCTGTCTTTTTGTCAATGCCACTGTCTCCAGACCATACAACATAGCTGGTCTCACCACTGTCACCACAGTGATAAATGTAAACAGTAGTGATAAATGTAAACAGTAGTAATAAATGTAAACAGTAGTGATAAATGTAAACAGTAGTAATAAATGTAAACAGTAGTGATAAATGTAAACAGTAGTAATAAATGTAAACAGTAGTGATAAATGTAAACAGTAGTAATAAATGTAAACAGTAGTGATAAATGTAAACAGTAGTGATAAATGTAAACAGTAGTGATAAATGTAAACAGTAGTAATAAATGTAAACAGTAGTGATAAATGTAAACAGTAGTGATAAATGTAAACAGTAGTGATAAATGTAAACAGTAGTAATAAATGTAAACAGTAGTGATAAATGTAAACAGTAGTGATAAATGTAAACAGTAGTGATAAATGTAAACAGTAGTTAAAAACGTAAACAGAAGTAATAAATGTAAACAGTAGTGATAAATGTAAACAGTAGTGATAAATGTAAACAGTAGTGATAAATGTAAACAGTAGTGATAAATGTAAACAGTAGCGATAAATGTAAACAGTAGTAATACATGTAAACAGTAGTGAAAATGTAAACGGTAGTGATAAATGTAAACAGTAGTGATAAATGTAAACAGTAGTAATAAATGTAAACATTAATGATAAATGTAAACAGTAGTAATAAATGTAAACAGTAGTGATAAATGTAAACAGTAGTGATAAATGTAAACAGTAGTGATAAATGTAAACAGTAGTGATAAATGTAAACAGTAGTAATAAATGTAAACAGTAGTGATAAATGTAAACAGTAGTAATAAATGTAAACAGTAGTGATAAATGTAAACAGTAGTGATAAATGTAAACAGTAGTGATAAATGTAAACAGTAGTAATAAATGTAAACAGTAGTGATAAATGTAAACAGTAGTGATAAATGTAAACAGTAGTGATAAATGTAAACAGTAGTGATAAATGTAAACAGTAGTAATAAATGTAAACAGTAGTATTAAATGTAAACAGTAGTGAAAATGTAAACAGTAGTAATAAATGTAAACAGTAGTGATAAATGTAAACAATAGTAATAAATGTAAACAGTAGTGAAAATGTAAACAGTAGTGATAAATGTAAATAGTAGTGATAAATTTAAACAGTAGTGATAAATGTAAATAGTAGTAATAAATGTAAACAGTAGTGATAAATGTAAACAGTAGTGATGTAAACAGTGGTGATAAATGTAAACAATAGTAATAAATGTAAACAGTAGTGAAAATGTAAACAGTAGTGATAAATGTAAATAGTAGTGATAAATTTAAACAGTAGTGATAAATGTAAATAGTAGTAATAAATGTAAACAGTAGTGATAAATGTAAACAGTAGTGATAAATGTAAACAGTGGTGATAAATGTAAACAGTGGTGATAAATGTAAACAGTAGTGATAAATGTAAACAGTAGTGATAAATGTAAACAGTAGTAATAAATGTAAACAGTAGTGATAAATGTAAACAGTAGTGATAAATGTAAACAGTAGTAATAAATGTAAACAGTAGTGATAAATGTAAACAGTAGTGATAAATGTAAACAGTAGTGATAAATGTAAACAGTAGTGATAAATGTAAACAGTAGTAATAAATGTAAACAGTAGTGATAAATGTAAACAGTAGTGATAAATGTAAACAGTAGTAATAAATGTAAACAGTAGTAATAAATGTAAACAGTAGTGATAAATGTAAACAGTAGTGATAAATGTAAACAGTAGTGAAAATGTAAACAGTAGTGATAAATGTAAACAGTAGCGATAAATGTAAACAGTAGTAATACATGTAAACAGTAGTGAAAATGTAAACGGTAGTGATAAATGTAAACAGTAGTGATAAATGTAAACAGTAGTAATAAATGTAAACATTAATGATAAATGTAAACAGTAGTAATAAATGTAAACAGTAGTGATAAATGTAAACAGTAGTGATAAATGTAAACAGTAGTAATAAATGTAAACAGTAGTGATAAATGTAAACAGTAGTAATAAATGTAAACAGTAGTGATAAATGTAAACAGTAGTAATAAATGTAAACAGTAGTGATAAATGTAAACAGTAGTGATAAATGTAAACAGTAGTAATAAATGTAAACAGTAGTGATAAATGTAAACAGTAGTGATAAATGTAAACAGTAGTAATAAATGTAAACAGTAGTGATAAATGTAAACAGTAGTGATAAATGTAAACAGTAGTGATAAATGTAAACAATAGTAATAAATGTAAACAGTAGTATTAAATGTAAACAGTAGTGAAAATGTAAACAGTAGTAATAAATGTAAACAGTAGTGATAAATGTAAACAATAGTAATAAATGTAAACAGTAGTGAAAATGTAAACAGTAGTGATAAATGTAAATAGTAGTGATAAATTTAAACAGTAGTGATGAAAGTAAATAGTAGTAATAAATGTAAACAGTAGTGATAAATGTAAACAGTAGTGATAAATATAAACAGCAGTAATAAATGCAAACAGTAGTAATAAATGTAAACAGTAGTGATAAATGTAAACAGTAGTGATAAATGTAAGCAATAGTGATAAATGTAAACAGTAGTTATAAATGTAAACTGTAGTGATAAATGTAAACTGTAGTATGACTATAGACAGTGTTGCAATACAAACAGTAGTGCAAATTGAATGAGCACATGACTGTGTGTTGAGTGAATAACCCGCTTTGATGATACAGAGTCCAGTTTTAAAAATCTTTGTGTTGTGTGTTAATGTGTGAGAAAGTTTTTTGTGATTAAGGCAGTAGAAGTGGGAGGGGAGGCAGAGCAGGTAGAGAGTTTAGCATCCTGACTGCCTGATTAACAGAGCTGTCACTCAGTCTGCTGGTTCGAGCCTGGAGACTCCTCAGTCTCCTCCCTGATGGCAGCAGGCTGAAGCAGCTGTGTAGTGGGTATGTGGGATCACCTGCCATGCAGAGGGCTTTTCGAGTGAGGTGGTTGCTGTGTAAGTCCTGTAGTTATTCTACAGTGGAACGCTCAAAGTTTAATCGCAAATGGGCAAGAATTTAAAGGATTCACTAAAAATCTTAACAAAAAAAACAGACATAATATGTATTCAGGAAACTTGGCTCAAACCAACTTTAGACTTTGTTATTAGAGGATATACTTCCCTTTCAAATTCAATGACTTCACCAGCTATATGTAAATGTATCACGAGTATTTATGTTGCTATGCTGTGGCTGTTTTTTAAATGCATCAAATTGTGCCCTGTCTAGGAAACGTTGTGAGAGATCTTTTTTTTATACCATCTCTCCTCATGTTTTCTTCCCTTTTCTCATCCAAGCAAAATATTGTTCTGAATAAGGATAAGAGGGCCGCGCTTATATAGTAGCAGCTTTGTGCACTCCGCCCATCTTTCAGACGACTGTACATACATGTTCTCGCTGTACCTCGGTGCAATGAAAATAAAGTTTCTTCTGATTCTGATTTACAAACTGGAATCTATCAGATAGATATGATTCAAACCATTTTAGAGCCCTTTCTGTAATTCCAACATCATATTCAAGTCTCTGTAGTAAAATATTATGATCAACTGTATCAAATGCAGCACTGAGGTCTAACAGGACCAGTACAGACACGAGTCAATTGTCTGAGTCCATGAGAATATCATTAGTGACTTTTACTAGTGCAGTTTATGGGCTATGAAGAGCTCTAAACCCTGACTGAAACTCTTCAGATTATTTCTTTGTAGATGATCATACAACTGACCTGCAACTATTTTCTCTAGAATTTTTTAGATGAAAGTTAGATTAGATATAGGTCTATAATTGGCCAGAATTTCTGAATTAATGTAAGACTTCTTAAGTAAAGGTTTATTTACAACAACCTTAAAGCACTGTGGTATGTAACCATTCATTAAAGACAAATTAAGTAGATCCAAAATGTGGACATTAATTAGGGGAAACACCTCTTTGAACAGTCTGGTTGGGATGGGATCTAGCAGACATGTGGATGGTTTGGATGAGGTTAATATTTTTGTCAACTCAGAGAGCTCAACAGAACAAAAACTGTCCAAGCACTAATCAGGCTCTAGTGAAATTCCTAAAGTTGTCTCATTTAACAGGGACTAGGGTAGAATATCATGTAAAAGTTGTTTAACTTCCATAATTCCATTCAAACAGTTAATCTTTAATAGATGATAGATTCAGGGCCCACAATTTAAACAATTTCAAGTATTTATTTGTTTATTTTTACATAATTTGTTCTTTCAGCTTATGAAACCCACAAAAACAGTATTTCAACAAATTAGAATACTGTGAAGACATCAGCCCTCACTTCTCAGTTCTTACAGAAAAAAAAGAAAGAAATTAGGATAACAACAAATCAATCCTTTCAAAGCTATATGTCAATCTTCAATACTTGGTTGTGAATCACTTTGCCTTAATCACTGCCTCGATGCGACATGGCATTGAGGCAATCAGCCTTTGGCATTAACTGGGAGTTATGGAAGTCCAGATTTCCTTGATGCTGTCAGCTCGTCTTTGTTGTTGGCTCTGGTGCTCCTCGTTTTCCTCTTGAGAATACTCCATAGATTCTCAACGGGGTTTAGGTCCAGGCAGATGGTTGGCCAGTCGAGCACTGTGGCATGGACATCAAACCAGGTTTTGGTCTCAAAGCACAAAGTGAAAATGTGACGAAACAAAGTAATGTTACATTCAGGTTGTATCAGAAATATCAGAAAAATGTCTTTCTGAGTTGACTCAACTTTTCACTCTAATATTTATTTTAATTGTCATTTTAATAACAATGTCCCATAAAGTCTGTCATCTGTGGAGAAGTCATTTCTGTTCCTGCTGAAAGTTCATGAAGGACTCAACAGTCAGAGCTTTAACAGACTGAGTCCCTCTGGTGGATGTTGTGGAGGATTGTGTTGTGTTTGCTCTGCAGCTTTTTGGACAGAGTTTGGTTGTTTCCTGTCACTGTGGGCTGCAGAGCACAGTAGTACACAGCAGAGTCAGACACATGAAGGTTCTGGATCTTCAGAGGAACTTCAGATTTGTTGATGATTGTTGCATCAAATCTGTCTTTGCTGAATCCTGGAGCGTTAACTCCTGATGTTCCATAACGTCTCAGAATGAACTGTGGGAAACTGTTTTCTTCTTGTTTGTACCAGAACAATCGTGGAAACTTATCACTGGTTTCAAAAGTACATCCCAGAGTAATAGTCTGTCCTTCATCAGCAACAAGGTCTCCTTCAGTCTGGATGACTTTGTCTCCTTTACACTCTGGGGAAGAACAGAACATGCAGAGGAAGAGATGAATCAAGAAGAATCAAGTGTTTGAAGAGGAAACATGTTGATCTTTCTATCTTACCAAAGAAAAGAGCAGCAAGAATAATCCACAGCCAATGTTCCATGTGTACAAGAAGGTTTCAATGAACAGGAGAAACTAGCTGATGTTCAACATTCAGTCTGACAACTGTTCTCTTCACAGCACCACTTCTTATTGACACAATGCTTGAACACAGAGCAGAAGTAGTGCAGCGCCTACTTGATGATGTCGTCCTCTAGTGGAGGACAAAGTTGACTCCAACAGGTGGAGAAAAGACTTCCAGCAGCTCGGCAGTGGGCCTGATGGGTTTTTGTGCAGAATGTGGGTTTCCTGTCTCTGTGGGTCTCACAGCTCAGTGAAACATCAGAATCTGTCTCTGCAGCAGGATGTTGTCAGTTCAGTGGAAAAGATACAGCTTAGAATAAAGATCTTTTTCTTTTTTCGGCTTTTCCCTCCTCAGGGGTCGCCACAGCGAGTCATCCTCCTCCACCTCACTCTGTCCTCTGTCCTCTGTCCTCACTCCAACTACCTCCATGTCCTCTCTAACTGCATCCATATATCTCCTCTTTGTCTTTTTCCTGGCAGCTGCATTTCTAACATCCTTCTACCAATATACCCACTGTCCCTCCTCTGGACATGTCCAAACCATCTCAGTGTGTCCTCTCTAACTTTATCTCCCAGTTGTTCAACATGTGCTGTACCTCTGATGATCTCATTCCTGATCTTATCCATCCTTGTCACTCCTAAGGAGAACCTCAACATCTTCATTTCTGCTACTTCCAGTTCTGTCTCCTGTCTTTTTGTCCATGTCTCTGTCTCCTGTCTTTTTGTCCATGTCTCTGTCTCCTGTCTTTTTGTCCATGTCTCTGTCTCCTGTCTTTTTGTCCATGTCTCTGTCTCCTGTCTTTTTGTCCATGTCTCTGTCTCCTGTCTTTTTGTCCATGTCTCTGTCTCCTGTCTTTTTGTCCATGTCTCTGTCTCCTGTCTTTTTGTCCATGTCTCTGTCTCCTGTCTTTTTGTCCATGTCTCTGTCTCCTGTCTTTTTGTCCATGTCTCTGTCTCCAGACCATACAACATAGCTGGTCTCACCACTGTCTTGTAAACTTTACCTTTGACCTTTGCTGACACCTTTTTGTCACAAATCACTCCTGAAACTTTTCTCCATCACTCCATCCTGCCTGGACTCTCTTCTTCACCTCTTTACCTCTGCACCTTTGTGACCTCTGACCCTTGTAGCCTCACTGTTCCACCTCCTCCCTCTCATTCACACACATGTACTCTGTCTTACTACGGCTGACTTTCACTCCTCTTCTTTCAAGTGCATACCTCCACCTCTCCAAGTTCTCTTCCACATGTTGCCTGTTCTCACCACAGATCAGTGTCGTCTGCAAACGTACCAGTCTAACATACTTTTCTGCCACTCCAGATTTCCTCATGCAATACCACACCTCCTCTCTTGGCACCCTGTCATATGCTTTTTCTAAATCCACAAACACACAATGGAGTTCTTTCTGACCCTCTCTGTACTTCTCTATCAACATCCTCAAAGCAAAGATGCATCTGTGGTGCTCTTTCTTGGCATGAAACCATACTGCTGCTCACAGATAGTCACCTCTTGTCTAAGTCTTGCTTCCACAACTCTCTCCCAGATCTTCATTGTGTGGCTCATCAACTTAATTCCCCTGTAGTTGCTACAACTCTGTACATCACCCTTGTTCTTAAAAATGGGAACCAGCACACTTCTTCTCCATTCTTCAGGCATTTTCTCACCCTCAAATATTCCATTAAATATTTGAGTCAAAAACCTCACTGCCATCTCTCCAAGACATTTCCAAACCTCCACTGGTATGTCATCAGGTCCTACTGCCTTCCCCTTCTTCATTCTTTTCAGAGCTTTCCGGACTTCACCCTCACTAATCTTTCCCACTTCCTGGTCCACAGTTTCTATGACCTCCACTCTTCTTTCTCTTTCATTCTCTTCATTCATTAGCTCCTCAAAGTAATCCTTCCATCTTCCCATCACACTCTCCTCACTTGTTAGAACATTCCCATTCCCATCTTTAATAAGCCTAACCTGCTGCACATCCTTTCCAGCCTGATCCCTCTGTCTTGCCAATCGATACAAGTCCTTCTCGCCCTCTTTAGTGTCCAGTCTCCCATAAAACTCATCGTATACTCTCTGATTTGCCTTAGCTACTTCCCTCTTCCCTCCACACTCTCGGAGGGTCCCACGTCCTCAATCGTTCCAGTGCCGGCAGCTACTCCTGCACCCCCTGAGATGGCGGTTGCTCCCATGGTTCCTGCTTCCGCCTCAGCTGCCGCCCCTACTCCTGAGGCCACCGCGCCTACGATTTCTGCTTCTCCTCAGGTTTCAGCTGCTGCCGCTCCTGTGGTTCCTCCGTGAGCTGCCACTACTCCTGAGGTCACCGCGTCAGCTGCTTCTGCTCTTCGCCTGGTTCCTGCTTCTGTCGCAGCTGCCGCTTCTGAGGTCACCGCGTCAGCCGCGGCCACTGCCCTGGTGGACACTGCACCTGCTGTTTCTGCTCCTCTGTTTTCAGCTGCAGCATCTCCTGTGACTCCTGTGTCTACCAGCGCTGCCACGTCTTCTGTGGTTCCTGCATCAGTGTGGCAGCTCCCATAGTGGTCACGCATCATCTGCCTGCCTTGCCCCTCACCGCCGTAGAGAGAGAGGTCGACATGGTTCTCAAACACTCTCCCTACATAAGTCGGGCAACTTTGCCCCAGAGGCCCCCAGCTTTAATCCAGAGGCTCTCAGCTCAGATCCAGCTCACCTGGTCTCGTCGGTTGCATACCTCTTTGCAGATGTCCATGTCCCTGTACCCACAGCAGCAGAACTTTGGTCTAGTCCCGAAGAAGCAGAACTCCCTTCTGTTTCCACAGCTGCCGATGCCACGTCTGTCCCAGCAACTGCCAATCCCACCATCTCTGGTCCTAGTCCGTCCTTCCCTGAACTCTGGTCTCACTATGGACGGCCCTCTGGAAGCCCGCCTGAACTGAACCTGTGGTTTGGTTGGTCTCAGGGACGTCCGACTGAACTCTTATTTGTATGTATTCAGGGCCGCTCCTTGGTTGTTTGTTTTTTGGTGCCCTCCGACCTTCAGTTTCTTCCCCAACCACCTACCCTAGTTGGGGCATGGTGTTTTAAATGTCAGGAGCCGTTTAGAAGGGGGGGGGGGGTACTGTAGTGATCGGTACCTGCCCTGCTTTATTCGTTTAGTTATTCTTTAGTATTCTGGATCAGCCCAGCTCTGACCTTAGTGATCTGTTCCTGCTCTGTGCTTTAGTTTAATTATTCTCCATGTAACATGTTTGGTTTAATTAGTTCTTCAGTCCTGCTCCTCTCCTGATCTGTGTTCTTGGTTAATTACTCCCCAGGTGTTATGTGTTCAGTTTAATTATGACTCGCCCTTTATATTCTGAACTCTTCTGCATCTCAGGCAGAGGAGCATTAACCCTAGGATGCATGAACGACCAATACCTACATTCTTCCATGAGTGGGGTCAAAAATGACCCCAATTAGAATCAATGGGTTTTTGCAATGAATTTAAATTATGTCTTTAATTTTGGTCAAAGGCGATTATATTTATTATATTTGGGCCAACAAAAGACTGATTTTACATTTAACATGCTTATTCATAACTTTTTATAACTTTTTTTCACACGAAATAACATCAAAAATCTTCAAAAAATATTGCTAGAATGTCCATCTGTCTGAAGGACAAAAAAGAGAATGAACATACGACCAGAACATTGTACACTCACATGTGCCCACACAAACATATTTTATCTATTCACTGTGTGCAGTTGTCACAAACTTTTTGCTTTTGGCTATGACCATTGCACACTGGGGTACTGCATTTCCTGCACCAATTGATGGCTTTGCGGTCTTTGTTTCTTGGACACATCTGGCATCTCTTTCTCTTTTGTTGGCCCTCTGTGCCTCTCTCCTGTTACTTGTTTGCCACTTTTGTCACTCCACATCTTCCAATTGCTTCAGTGATGTCGGTTGGTAGGTTCAGGGTACCTTGGGTTGTGTAGAAAACTTCCAAAGAGCACACACACTGATACATTTCAGTTCTTCTCACTTCCTGCAAGAATGGTCACTCCAATGAAGGCCATGAGCTCCTGTTTGCTTAAATTTTTCCACTATTTTCCTCTGCTTATTGCAACTCTTTTTCCCTCCATGTTTGTTCATGTCAACATATCTTCTAATATACTATCCATCCATCCATTATCTTTTACCCGCTTCTTTCATTTTTGGGTCACGGGGGTCGCCGGTGCCCATGTCCAGCAATCACTGTGCAAGGGGCAGTGTACACCCTGGACAGGTCGCAAGTCCATCACAGGGCCACATAGAGACAAACCACCATTCATTCTCACTCATGCCTAGGGACAATTTTAGAGTTACCAATCAGCCTAACATGCATGTTTTTGGTCTGTGGGAGGAAACCAGAGTACCTGGAGGGAACCCATGCATGCACGGAGAGAACATGCAAACTCCACCCAGAAAGGCCCACAGATTTGAACCAGGGACCTGCTCGCTGAGAGGCAGCAGCTCTACCAGTTGCGCCACCGTGCTGCCCTTCTAATATACTATCAGTGATAAACAGCTTTCTTGCATCTATTGGAGAGATGGTGCTAAACCCAGGTGCAGGCCCTGACCAACTTCTCAGTAAATTGTGGCTTGGTGTTAAAAGAGGCATACAGATTTTTAAAATAATTTATATATAATATAATATATATAATAATATATAATAGGTTACCTAACAGGTTTGCATTTGTTACAAGGAATTATGAATACAGTACAGTGAGTCTCTACACAACAAATCCAGTAATATCAGCTGGCTTACTAAACTTGTGCAATGTTAGCTAGCTTAAGTACTAACATTATGTTGTAGTTAGCTAAGAGTGTCTACTTTGTTGACCAACATGATATTCTATCACAGTAAAGTCATGGAGTTGGTAAATGAAGATAATACATGTATGCTGCTGTGTCAAACTGACCTCCTTGTGGTGAGACTGCATGTCTCAGATGTGTAAATGAGACAGAAAATGTATCTTGACAGTCACAGTTGGTAAGAATCAAAGGTTCCCAAAGAAAACCCTTGAGATTCTATAGGAAATGCTTGGGGTCATTTTTGACCCCACTCATGAAAAACTGGGGTAGTGACACAAAAACTGCAATTTCTGAAAATGTATAAAAACATTTTAAAAAATTCAAATGGCTTGAAGTCACAAACATGTTTTATGAGGAATACCTGGAATATGGAAGAGTAAAAACTTTTAATTTCAGAGTTTTTGAAGAATAACAACCCTCGGGGTCATTTTTGACCCCACTTATGCATCTAAGGGTTAAGTGTAAATGCCTGAAACTTCACGGTCAGCTCCTAGTTTCCTAGCACCCTGGTATTCTGAGTATTCCCTTGAGTCGTGAGTAATTCTGCTGCCCTGTCAGCCTCTTTTGTTTAGTTATTGCCTTTTTGTAATGAAAGACTTTTTGCTGCACTCTTGGAGTCTTGCTTGCATTTGGGTCTCAACCAACACCCGGTCGTGACACCAGGTCCTTATCATCCATTCTCTGTCCAGATCAAAGTCAAAGTCAAAGTCAATTTTATTGTCAAAACTGAAATATGTACAGGACATACACAGGATTGAAATTACATTTCTCTAAGTCCCACGGTGCAACAGTAACCATTTAAACACTAAAACACTAAAACATTTAATAAACATAACCATAAAAAGAAATAATAAAAGTGTAGAGACTTGAATCAGACGTTTGAATTAATGAAGATGGAGTTTGACAAAATTCAAACTTGGTTTAAATTAAACAAGTTATCACTCACCTTATGATGAGTAAAATAAATGGACAAAATGTTCCCTTGCCCGGCCGCGGGTCACCGGGGCCCCACTCTGGAGCCAGGCTTTGGAGGTGGGGCACGTTGGCGAGTGCCTGGTGGCCGGGCTTTCACCCATGGAGCTTGGCCGGGCACAGCCCGAAGAGGAGACAAGGGTCCCCATTCCCATGGGCTCACCACGGGTGGTGGCCGAGGGCGGGGACCCTGGCGGTCTGATCCTCGGCTACAGAAGCTGGCCATTGGGACATGAGAATGTCACCTCTCTGGTGGGGAAGGAGCCTGAGCTAGTGTGTGAGGTTGAGAGGTTCCGGCTAGAAATAGTCGGACTCACCTCAACGCATGGCTCTGGCTCTGGAACCAGTTTCCTTGAGAGGGGTTGGACACTCTTCTACTCTGGAGTTGCCCCTGGTGAGAGGCGCCGAGCAGGAGTGGGCATACTTGTTGCCCCCCATCTTGGTGCCTGTACGTTGGGGTTCACCCCGGTGAACGAGAGGGTAGCCTCCCTTCGCCTACGTGTGGGGGGACGGGCTCTGACTGTTGTTTGTGCCTATGCGCCAAACGGCAGCGCAGATTACCCACCCTTTTTGGAGTCCTTGGAGGGGGTATTGGAGAGTGCGCCTCCTGGGGACTCCCTTGTTCTGCTGGGGGACTTCAACGCTCACGTGGGCAATGACAGTGAGACCTGGAGGGGTGTGGTTGGGAGGAACGGCCCCCCTGATCTGAACCCGAGTGGTGTTTTGTTGTTGGACTTCTGTGCTCGTCATGGATTGTCCATAACGAACACCATGTTCAGGCATAAGGGTGTACATATGTGCTCTTGGCACCAGGACACCCTAGGTCGCAGTTCGATGATCGACTTTGTTGTCGTCTCATCTGATCTGCGGCCGCATGTCCTGGACACTCGGGTGAAGAGAGGGGCGGAGCTGTCAACTGACCACTACCTGGTGGTGAGTTGGCTCCGATGGTGGGGGAGGATGCCGGTCAGACCTGGCAGACCCAAACGTATTGTGAGGGTCTGCTGGGAACGTCTGGCAGAGTCTCCCGTAAGACGGAGCTTTAACTCCCACCTCCGGGAGAGCTTTGAACACGTTCCGAGGGAGGCGGGGGACATTGAGTCCGAGTGGGCCATGTTCCGCGCCTCTATTGTCGAGGTAGCTTATCAGAGTTGTGGCCGCAAGGTTGTTGGTGCCTGTCGTGGTGGCAACCCTCGAACCCGGTGGTGGACACCGGCGGTGAGGGATGCTGTCAGGCTGAAGAAGGAGTCCTATTGGGCCTTTTTGGCCTGTGGGACCCCGGAAGCAGCAGATAGGTACCGGCAGTCCAAGCGGCATGCGGCTCGGGTGGTTGCTGAGGCAAAAACTCGGGCGTGGGAGGAGTTCGGAGAGGCCATGGAGAATGACTTCCGTATGGCTTCGAGGCGATTCTGGTCCACCATCCGGCGTCTCAGGGGGGGAAAGCGGTACGCGACCAACACCATTTATGGTGGGGATGGCGTGCTGTTGACCTCAACTCGGGATGTTGTGAGTCGGTGGGCGGAGTACTTCGAAGACCTCCTCAATCCTACTGGCACGTCTTCCACTGAGGAAGCGGAGCCTGGGGACTTTGGGTCGGGCTCTCCAATCTCTGGAGCTGAGGTCACCGAGGTGGTTAAAAAGCTCCGCGGTGGCAGGGCTCCAGGGGTGGATGAGATTCGCCCTGAGTTCCTTAGGGCTCTGGATGTTGTGGGGTTGTGTTGGCTTACGCGACTCTGCAATATCGCGTGGACATCGGGGGCAGTTCCCTTGGATTGGCAGACTGGGGTGGTGGTTCCCCTATTCAAAAAGGGGGACCGTAGGGTGTGTTCCAACTATAGGGGGATCACACTCTTAAGCCTCCCTGGTAAGGTCTATTCAGGGGTTCTGGAGAGGAGGGTCCGTCGGATAGTCGAACCTCGGATTCAGGAGGAGCAGTGTGGTTTTCGTCCTGGTCGTGGAACACTGGACCAGCTCTACACCCTCAGCAGGGTCCTGGAGGGTGCGTGGGAGTTTGCCCAACCAGTTTACATGTGCTTTGTGGACTTGGAGAAGGCATTCGACCGCGTCCCTCGGGGGGTTCTGTGGGGGGTACTCCGGGAGTATGGGGTACCAGGCCCATTGATATGGGCTGTTAGGTCCCTGTACGACCGGTGTCAGAGCTTGGTCCGCATTGCCGGCAGTAAGTCAGGCTCGTTTCCAGTGAGAGTTGGACTCCGCCAAGGTTGCCCTTTGTCACCGATTCTGTTCATAACTTTTATGGACAGAATTTCTAGGCGCAGCCAAGGTGTTGAGAGGATCCGTTTTGGTGGCCTTAGAATCGCTTCTCTGTTTTTTGCAGATGATGTGGTCCTATTGGCTTCATCAGATCGTGATCTACAGCTTTCGCTGGAGCGGTTTGCAGCCGAGTGTGATGCGGCCGGGATGAGGATCAGTTCCTCCAAATCCGAGGCCATGGTCTTGAGCCGGAAAAGGGTAGCATGCCCTCTCCGGGTCGGGGAGGAGGTCCTGCCCCAAGTGGAGGAGTTTAAGTATCTCGGGGTCTTGTTCACGAATGAGGGAAAACTGGAGCGTGAGATCGATAGGCGGATAGGTGCAGCATCCGCAGTGAAGCGGGCGCTGTACCGGTCTGTCGTGGTGAAGAGAGAGCTGAGTCGAAAGGCAAAGCTCTCAATTTACCGATCGATCTACGTTCCCACCCTCATCTATGGTCATGAGCTTTGGGTTGTGACCGAAAGAACGAGATCTCGGATACAAGCGGCTGAAATGAGTTTTCTCCGCAGGGTGTCTGGACTCTCCCTTAGAGATAGGGTGAGAAGCTCAGTCATCCGGGAGGGACTCGGAGTAGAGCCGCTGCTTCTCCACATCGAGAGGAGCCAGTTGAGGTGGCTCGGGCATCTGGTTAGGATGCCTCCTGGACGCCTCCCTGGTGAGGTGTTCCGGGCATGTCCCACCGGGAGGAGACCCAGAGGAAGACCCAGGACACGCTGGAGGGACTATGTTTCTCGGCTGGCCTGGGAACGCCTTGGGATTCCCCCAGAGGAGCTGCTCCAAGTGGCTGGGGAGAGGGAAGTCTGGGCCTCCCTACTTAGGCTGCTACCCCCGCGACCCGACCCCGGATAAGCGGACGAAAATGCATGGATGGATGAAGTTATCACTGAACGTGGAAAAAACTAATTATATGATATTTAGTTAAAAAAGTCAACTATGGATTTTCTTTTCAAGATTGATGGTGTGGAGATACAAAGAGTGAATGAAGTAAAGTTTTTGGGTGTAATTATCGATGATAAATTGTCATGGAAAAAAACATATTAATTTTGTAAGAACTAAAATGTCTAAGTCCATGGCAGTACTATATAAAACGAGGGACTAACTGACAGACAAGGCTTTGTGTTTGCTGTATAATACAATTGTTGTACCAAATTTAATTTATTGTATTGGTGTCTGGGGTACAGCTTGTAAAACTGCAACCAAATCTATTTTTATTTTACAAAAAAGAGCTGTAAGAATTATCTCAAGAAAACATTATTGTCATCTTTCAAGTATTTCATTTTATCAACTGAAATTGCTCAAGTTTTATGATTTGGTAGACTACTTTATTCTATTACTAATGTACAGGGCTTAGAATCACAATTTACCATCGAACGTACAAGCGTATTTTGTAAAAAGGAGCAGTTGCTATAATTTAAAAGGAACGGATATTTTTGTTAAGCCAAATGTAGAACAAGTTTGCGGGGTAGGTCTACTTTAATGAGGGTAATTGATTTATGGAATGGTTTTAATAATGATATTAAAAATGAGGAATCATTATTTGTATTTAAGAAAAAGATCAAGAATATAATGCTGATGAGATATAGTTAATATTAGGGAAATATAAAGAATTATTGATAAGTTTTGGGGTTTGTTGTATTATTTGTGATTATTGCTTGAATTGATTGTGTAAATTGATTTTGTTAAGAAGGGGCAGAATTGATGAGATTTAATTCTTCTTCTGCCGCCTTTCATTTTATAGGTATTTTATATTGTTTTTTTTCTCTTGAAATTGTACTGTTTTTTAATGGAAATGAAATGAATAAATAAACAAACAAACAAACAAACAAACAATTACTCGGTCTGCCTATTTCCACCTCCGTAATATTAACCGTCTCCGTCCTTCTCTCACACCCCGCTCCACAGCCATCCTGGTGCACAGTCTTGTGACTTCCCGTATCGATTACTGCAACTCCCTTCTCTACGGCCTCCCCAACAAATCTCTCCACAAGTTACAGATGGTCCAGAACTCAGCTGCCCGTGTCATCACTCAAACCTCCTACTATAACCACATCACTCCTGTCCTGCAGCAGCTCCACTGGCTCCCGGTTAAATCACGCATCATCTTCAAAATTCTACTTCTCACGTTCAAATCTATCCACAACCTTGCCCCTCCTTATCTATCTGACCTCCTACAAATCTCCATCCCATCACGCTCTCTCAGATCCTCCTCTTCACTACATCTCCATGTACCCTCTGCCCGCCTCTCCACCATGGGGAGCAGGGCCTTCACCTGCTCTGCCCCTCACCTCTGGAACGCTCTACTGCCAGACCTTCGAAACACCACCTCCCTTTCTCTGTTCAAGACAGCCCTGAAAACACATCTCTTTAGACTAGCTTATCATTAACTTTACTAAATGTATTTTTATTATTTTGTATTTTATAATCTTTATGTATTTTATATTTCAATTTGTCACTGATAATGTTTGCTCTGTATTACACTGTATTGGTTTGTTAAGTGTCCTTGGGTGTCCTGAAAGGTCTCATCCATCCATCCATCCATCTTCTTCCGCTTATCCGGGGTCGGGTCGCGGGGGTAGCAGCCTAAGTAGGGAGGCCCAGACTTCCCTCTCCCCAGCCACTTGGAGCAGCTCCTCCGGGGGAATCCCAAGGCGTTCCCAGGCCAGCCGAGAAACATAGTCCCTCCAGCGCGTCCTGGGTCTTCCTCTGGGTCTCCTCCCGGTGGGACGTGCCCGGAACACCTCACCAGGGAGGCGTCCAGGAGGCATCCTAACCAGATGCCCGAGCCACCTCAACTGGCTCCTCTCGATGTGGAGAAGCAGCGGCTCTACTCCGAGTCCCTCCCGGATGACTGAGCTTCTCACCCTATCTCTAAGGGAGAGTCCAGCCACCCTGCGGAGAAAACTCATTTCAGCCGCTTGTATCCGAGATCTTGTTCTTTCGGTCATAACCCAAAGCTCATGACCATAGATGAGGGTGGGAACGTAGATCGATCGGTAAATTGAGAGCTTTGCCTTTTGACTCAGCTCTCTCTTCACCACGACAGACCGGTACAGCGCCCGCTTCACTGCGGACGCTGCACCTATCCGCCTATCGATCTCACGCCCCAGTTTTCCCTCATTCGTGAACAAGATCCCGAGATACTTAAACTCCTCCACTTGGGGCAGGACCTCCTCCCCGACCCGGAGAGGGCATGCTACCCTTTTCCGGCTCAAGACCATGGCCTCGGATTTGGAGGAACTGATCCTCATCCCGGCCGCATCGCATTCAGCTGCAAACCGCTCCAGCGAAAGCTGTAGATCACGAGCTGATGAAGCCAATAGGACCACATCATCTGCAAAAAACAGAGAAGCGATTCTAAGGTCACCAAAACGGATCCTCTCAACACCTTGGCTGCGCCTAGAAATTCTGTCCATAAAAGTTATGAACAGAATCGGTGACAAAGGGCAACCTTGGCGGAGTCCAACTCTCACCGGAAACGAGCCTGACTTACTGCCGGCAATGCGGACCAAGCTCTGACACCGGTCGTACAGGGACCTAACAGCCCTTATCAAAGGGCCTGGTACCCCATACTCCCGGAGTACCCCCCACAGAACCCCCCGAGGGACGCGGTCGAATGCCTTCTCCAAGTCCACAAAACACATGTAAACTGGTTGGGCAAACTCCCACGCACCCTCCAGGACCCTGCTGAGGGTGTAGAGCTGGTCCAGTGTTCCACGACCAGGACGAAAACCACACTGCTCCTCCTGAATCCGAGGTTCGACTATCCGACGGACCCTCCTCTCCAGAACCCCTGAATAGACCTTACCAGGGAGGCTTAAGAGTGTGATCCCCCTATAGTTGGAACACACCCTACGGTCCCCCTTTTTAAATAGGGGAACCACCACCCCAGTCTGCCAATCCAAGGGAACTGCCCCAGATGTCCACGCGATATTGCAGAGTCGCGTAAGCCAACACAACCCTACAACATCCAGAGCCCTAAGGAACTCCGGGCGAATCTCATCCACCCCCGGAGCCTTGCCACCGCGGAGCTTTTTAACCACCTCGGCGACCTCAGCACCAGAGATCAGAGAACCCGACCCAAAGTCCCCAGGCTCTGCTTCCTCAGTGGAAGACGTGCCAGTAGGATTGAGGAGGTCTTCGAAGTATTCCGCCCACCGACTCACAACATCCCGAGTTGAGGTCAGCAGCACGCCACCTCCACCATAAATGGTGTTGGTCTCGTACCTCTTTCCCCCCCTGAGACGCCGGATGGTGGACCAGAATCGCCTCGAAGCCGTACGGAAGTCATTCTCCATGGCCTCTCCGAACTCCTCCCACGCCCGAGTTTTTGCCTCAGCAACCACCCGAGCCGCATGCCGCTTGGACTGCCGGTACCTATCAGCTGCTTCCGGGGTCCCACAAGCCAAAAAGGCCCAATAGGACTCCTTCTTCAGCCTGACAGCATCCCTCACTGCCGGTGTCCACCACCGGGTTCGAGGGTTGCCACCTCGACAGGCACCAACAACCTTGCGGCCACAGCTCCGATAAGCTGCCTCGACAATAGAGGCGCGGAACACGGCCCACTCGGACTCCATGTCCCCCGCCTCCCTCGGAACGTGTTCAAAGCTCTCCCGGAGGTGGGAGTTAAAGCTCCGTCTTACGGGAGACTCTGCCAGACGTTCCCAGCAGACCCTCACGATACGTTTGGGTCTGCCAGGTCTGACCGGCATCCTCCCCCACCATCGGAGCCAACTCACCACCAGGTAGTGGTCAGTAGACAGCTCCGCCCCTCTCCTCACCCGAGTGTCCAAGACATGCGGCCGCAGATCAGATGAGACGACAACAAAGTCGATCATCGAACTGCGACCTAGGGTGTCCTGGTGCCAAGAGCACATATGGACACCCTTATGCTTAAACATGGTGTTCGTTATGGACAATCCATGACGAGCACAGAAGTCCAATAACAGAACACCACTCTGGTTCAGATCAGGGGGGCCGTTCCTCCCAACCACACCCCTCCAGGTCTCACTGTCATTGCCCACGTGAGCGTTGAAGTCCCCCAGTAGAACAAGGGAGTCCCCAGGAGGCGCACTCTCCAATACCCCCTCCAAGGACTCCAAAAAGGGTGGGTAGTCTGAGCTGCCGTTTGGTGCATAGGCACAAACAACAGTCAGAGCCCGTCCCCCCACACGTAGGCGAAGGGAGGCTACCCTCTCGTTCACCGGGGTGAACCCCAACGTACAGGCACCAAGATGGGGGGCAACCAGTATGCCCACTCCTGCTCGGCGCCTCTCACCAGGGGCAACTCCAGAGTGGAAGAGTGTCCAACCCCTCTCAAGGAAACTGGTTCCAGAGCCAGAGCCATGCGTTGAGGTGAGTCCGACTATTTCTAGTCGGAACCTCTCAACCTCACACACTAGCTCAGGCTCCTTCCCCACCAGAGAGGTGACATTCCATGTCCCAATGGCCAGCTTCTGTAGCCGAGGATCAGACCGCCAGGGTCCCCGCCCTCGGCCGCCACCCATCTCACATTGCACCCGACCCCTTTGGCCCCTCCCACAGGTGGTGAGCCCATGGGAAGGGGGACCCACGTCTCCTCTTCGGGCTGTGCCCGGCCGAGCTCCATGGGTAAAAGCCCGGCCACCAGGCGCTCGCCAGCGTGCCCCACCTCCGGGCCTGGCTCCAGAGTGGGGCCCCGGTGACCCGCGTCCGGGCGAGGGAAAACTTAGTCCATTAATTGTACTCATCATAGGGGTTTTTGGGCTGCGCTTTGTCAGATCCCTCACCTAGGACCTGTCTGCCTTGGGTGACCCTTCTAGGGGCATGAAGCCCCTGACAGCATAGCTCCTAGGATCATTGAGACACTCAAACCCCTCCACCACGGTAAGGTGGCAGCCCAGGGAGGGATTATTATTATTATTATTATAATAAATGTAAACAGTAGTAATAAATGTAAACAGTAGTGATAAATGTAAACAGTAGTGATAAATGTAAACAGTAGTAATAAATGTAAACAGTAGTAATAAATGTAAACAGTAGTGATAAATGTAAACAGTAGTAATAAATGTAAACAGTAGTGATAAATGTAAACAGTAGTGATAAATGTAAACAGTAGTAATAAATGTAAACAGTAGTGATAAATGTAAACAGTAGTAATAAATGTAAACAGTAGTGATAAATGTAAACAGTAGTAATAAATGTAAACAGTAATGATAAATGTAAACAGTAGTGATAAATGTAAACATAGTGAAAATGTAAACAGTAGTTATAAATATAAACAGTAGTAATACATTTAAACAGTAGTGAAAATATAAACAGTAGTGATAAATGTAAACTTCTTCTTCTTCTTCTTTCGGCTTTTCCCTTTTCAGGGGTCGCCACAGCGAGTCATCTTCCTCCACCTCACTCTGTCCTAAGCATCCTCTGTCCTCACTCCAACTACCTTCATGTCTTCTCTAACTACATCCATATATCTCCTCTTTGGCCTCCCTCTGTGTCTTTTTCCTGGCAGCTGCATTTCTAACATCCTTCTACCAATATACCCACTGTCCCTCCTCTGGACATACAAGATACAAGATACAAGATAGGTTTATTAACATTGCATCAATTTTCACCGATACAGCGTAAATATGTAGTTACAGTCATCCAGGAGAGAGAATGAGTGCAAAAAGCTGCTGCTCAACAAAACACATGACATGTTTATCAACACATGATATGCTTATAGCGCGGCCGCTCTCATCTGTCCCCAGATGAAGGTCAAAGGCAGGAAAACAGGCAAAGACACGGGGTTTTACAGCGTTGATATTAAAAAAAGATGAATCACGTTTTGTCTTCAAGACACCGCGTGATCCAGTAAAAACCATATCAAAAAGCACATTTAGTTACAATAACAAATTGAGAGACGGCAGGCAAGGAGATAGAGTCTGTGAGTAACTTCAGACAAACACAAGTTCAGCAGATGTGCAGCTGGGCGTTATCTGAGGCTGCACAGAAATCTCTGGGGGGGGGAGGGGGGGGGGCAGCAGGTCTCTTCAGCTCCACACTCCCAGGAGAATGGCTTCCGACAGCCTTCTTTTTCAAGGACATGTGCAGAAGCCAGATAATAGTCTTGTTTATTATCCAATAGACCACAGTGTTCTTTTCCACTGCCGCCATCAAGTCTGTGGTGCTGTTTCATGGCCAAAAAAATCCAAATAATATGTGGTCCCGCTCTATGAACCCCCATCTGTCCCTTGATTGATCCGGGGTGGCTGTAAACAAGTCCCAAAGCGCCCTGCAGGTCCGCGGTGGTCCACCACCGCTCCAAGCGAGCGATTGAGCTCATACAACAGCTGGGATGAGGAGCTCACGGCCCGGTTCAGAGAATTTTGCTGATCAGGTAGTGTCGACAGCGCGCTGATAGCTGCCGAAGCCTCCCTCAGCTTCCAGTAACAGACAACTCCGCTTACGCCAAAAAACAGAGCAGTTGCTACATGTCCAAACCATCTCAGTCTGGCCTCCCTAACTTTATCTCCCAGTGGTTCAACATGTGCTGTACCTCTGATGATCTCATTCCTGATCTTATCCATCCTTGTCACTCCTAAGGAGAACCTCAACATCTTCATTTCTGCTACTTCCAGTTCTGTCTCCTGTCTTTTTGTCCATGTCTCTGTCTCCTGTCTTTTTGTCCATGTCTCTGTCTCCAGACCATACAACATAGCTGGTCTCACCACTGTCTTGTAAACTTTTCCTTTGACCTTTGCTGACACCTTTTTGTCACAAATCACTCCTGAAACTTTTCTCCATCCACTCCATCCTGCCTGGACTCTCTTCTTCACCTCTTTACCACATTCCCCATTTTCCTGGACAGTGGACCCCAAGTACTTGAAGTCCTGCACCTTTGTGACCTCTGCTCCTTGTAGCCTCACTGTTCCACTGGCCTCCCTCTCATTCACACACATGTACTCTGTCTTACTACGGCTGACTTTCATTCCTCTTCTTTCAAGTGCATACCTCCACCTCTCCAAGTTCTCTTCCACTTGTTCCCTGTTCTCACCACATATCACAATGTCATCTGCAAACATCATAGTCCATGGGGATTCCTGCCTGACCTCATCTGTTAGTCGGTCCATCACCAGAGCAAACAAGAAGGGGCTCAGAGCCGATCCTTGATGCACTCCCACCTCCACCTTGAAGCTATCTGTCACTCCTACAGCACATCTCACCACTGTCCTGCTGTCTTCATACATGTCCTGCTGTCCTCATACATGTCCTGCTGTCTTCATACATGTCCTGCTGTCCTCATACATGTCCTGTACCAGTCTAACATACTTTTCTGCCACTCCAGATTTCCTCATGCAATACCACACCTCCTCTCTTGGCACCCTGTCATATGCTTTTTCTAAATCCACAAACACACAATGGAGTTCTTTCTGACCCTCTCTGTACTTCTCTATCAACATCCTCAAAGCAAAGATGCATCTGTGGTGCTCTTTCTTGGCATGAAACCATACTGCTGCTCACAGATAGTCACCTCTTGTCTAAGCCTTCCTTCCACAACTCTCTCCCAGATCTTCATCGTGTGGCTCATCAACTTAATTCCCCTGTAGTTGCTACAACTCTGTACATCACCCTTGTTCTTAAAAATGGGAACCAGCACACTTCTTCTCC
>JBBPBX010054791.1:0-23332 GCA_038048925.1 Garcialebias charrua | reverse complement strand
GGAATAGCCCCTTGGAAAATCCTGGCTATGCCCGTGTAAAAGACACTGATTTGTAATCAGTTATTAACAAAAATTAAACTCAGTAACACTAACATATACTGTATATCTTTGCAACCTCTGCAACGGAGCAGCTGTGTGTGCACGGGCACTGGAGGGAGACATCTGTTTAACCAAGTATCGGCAGCAGGACACTTTCCTGTCTAAAACTCCGCCTGCTGCTAAAAACAGCCAATCAGTGATTCAGTGGGCGTTGTGAAGCAGCCAATTGGAATTGCCAACTGAGATTGATTAATGTTACACTTTGAGCACGGTTGAGAGTGAAAATGAAAATGCAAATTGTTCTTAGTTTCCTCTGGAGCTCTGCTACAAAATGAGCAGTCTTGATTTAGAAAATGAAAATGATTTAATTTAAATTTTATTTATGAGACAAAAAAGGCAGCTTGACTTTGAAATTAAAAAGCATTTCTGCTATTTCATTTTAATTTTCAAAATTGACATTTCAAAATGAATTTTGGTCACTTTTTACTGGGACATGTTTTGAAAATTAAATGTTAAACGTTATTTTATTTATCTTTTTAATTAATTTACACAATGAGCAGTCTTGATTTAGAAAATGAAAATTATTTAATTTAAATTTTATTTATGAGACAAAAAAGGCAGCTTGACTTTGAAATTAAAAAGCATTTCTGCTATTTCATTTTAATTTTCAAAATTGACATTTCAAAATGAATTTTGGTCACTTTTTACTGGGACATGTTTTGAAAATTAAATGTTAAACGTTATTTTATTTATCAAAATGAATTTTGGTCCCTTTTTACTAGGACATATTTTGAAAATTAAATGTTAAATGATATTTTATTTATCATTTTAATTAATTTACAAACTGAGCAGTCTCGAAGAAGAAAATGAAAATGCAGTTTGGATTATTCATTTTAAATTTTATTTATGAGTCAAAAAATGCTGCTTGACTTTGAAATGAAAAAGCATTTCTGCTAATCCATTTTAGTTTTAAATATGAGACATAACCGCTTCCACAGCTGCGCAGATGAAGACTCGTAATGGCGGAACGTGAGCGCCTTTTACAGCGAGACTTGTAATGGCGGAACGTGAGCGCTTCTAGTCGCTGCGCAGATGAACACCGTAATAAGCACCGTAATAAGCATGCAGCGCACAGCAAGCGTCTGTTAGCTAATTACATTTTATTTTTTATTTTAGGTCAGTTCCACAGTCAGCATCATAAAGGCTGACCGCGAGCGCATTTTAGCTAGCGTGAGAGGAGCTGCCCCAATGAAGTCCACGGTGATAACGAAGCAACGCACGGGTGTTATCACAGAGATTGAGCGTCTGATGGGTAAGAAATTTTATTTTTTTATTTACAGTATTGCGTCTTTTAGATAGGAAATTATTTAAGAAATACCTGGACAGTATTTTTAATATGCACTGTACAGTTTCATTAATTTTTTTTTTACCTGAGATGTTTGTTTACAGGTGTGCTTTGTTTACCTGAGATGTTTGTTTACAGGTGTGCTTTGTTTACCTGAGATGTTTGTTTACAGGTGTGCTTTGTTTACCTGAGATGTTTGTTTACAGGTGTGCTTTGTTTACCTGAGATGTTTGTTTACAGGTGTGCTTTGTTTACCTGAGATGTTTGTTTACAGGTGTGCTTTGTTTACCTGAGATGTTTGTTTACAGGTGTGCTTTGTTTACCTGAGATGTTTGTTTACAGGTGTGCTTTGTTTACCTGAGATGTTTGTTTACAGGTGTGCTTTGTTTACCTGAGATGTTTGTTTACAGGTGTGCTTTGTTTACCTGAGATGTTTGTTTACAGGTGTGCTTTGTTTACCTGAGATGTTTGTTTACAGGTGTGCTTTGTTTACCTGAGATGTTTGTTTACAGGTGTGCTTTGTTTACCTGAGATGTTTAACACACGGTCACAAGACTTTTATTAAAAATAATTTTTATGTTTCTGTAATGTTCAGTACAGTTCATGTTTTAACACACCTGTCTTTTCATGAACAACTTCTAGTCCTTTGGATAGAGGACTGCAACCAGAGGCATATCCCGTTGAATTTGATGGTGATGCAGGAGAAAGCCCTCAAAATTTACGAGGATATCAAAGCAGAGATGGGGGAGGGCGTGGAGGTGCCCGACTTCCATGCGTCACGGGGGTGGTTTAATCGGTTCCGACAAAGGGCTAATTTGCACAGCATAAAAATCCAAGGTAAGTGAAACATTTCATCTGTGCTTTAATGTTTAACACAGTGTAACATGTGGTTAATCTTGTCCTGTGTGTGTTTTTTTCACCAGGAGAGGCAGCAGGTGGTGATGCGGCGGCAGCAGCCGCATTCCCAGAGAAACTAGCAGCCATTATAAGGGAGGAGGGATACACACCGCAGCAGGTGTTCAATGTTGATGAGACTGGTCTATTTTGGAAGAGGTTGCCCGACCGCACCTACATCAGCAGGGAGGAAAGAACAGCACCGGGCCACAAAGTGGGGAAAGAGAGGATCACGTTGCTGTTCGGAGCGAATGCTGCTGGTGACTGCAAGTTAAAGCCGCTGTTGGTAAATCATTATGAGAACCCCAGGGCCTTACAGCGTATTGATAAGAAAGATCTGCCGGTGTATTGGGCATCCAACCGTAAGGCCTGGGTTACCCAAGAGGTGTTCTCAAAATGGTTTACCAAATATTTCGTCAAGGACGTACAGCACTACTGCAGACAACATCACATTCGCTTTAACATCCTGTTTTTGTTGGACAATGCACCGGGTCACCCCGCAAATCTGACTGACCTCAACCAAAATGTGAGGATGGTGTACCTGCCACCTAATACCACCTCTCTCATCTAGCCAATGGACCAGGGGGTGATATCGACCTTCAAGGCGTACTACCTTCAGAGGGTCATCCACAGTGCGTTGGAGGAAACAGACAACTCTCCAGAAGTCACGTTGAAGGACTTCTGGAAGAAGTATAACCTGCGCCATGCTCTGCGTCACATTGATGAGTCCTGGCATCAGGTGAGGGAGAGCACACTTAACGGAGTGTGGAAAAAACTGTCCACAGTTTTTTGATCCCTCACTTGAGGCCGAGGACTCAATCAGCGGTGTGATCGAGAGTGTGGTGTAGATGAGTAGGATGATGCACTTGGAGATTGAGGCCGAAGATGTTCAGGAGTTGCTGGCTGCAGAAGGCGAGGAGCTGTCCACTGCGGATCTGCAGCAACTGGAAAGGCACCTGATGGAGGAGGAGCATGAAGAAAGGCCAACCACTCCAGCCAAGGTCTTCACCAGGCAGGCCTTGGCCAAGATCTTTAAGGAGCAGCAGCACGTCTTGGACCAGTTGGAGGCAATGGACGCGGATGGGGAGAGGTTCGCCAGGGCCTCCCGAGCTGTCCTTGATGGTCTGGCTTGTTACCGGCAGATCCTAGAGGAAAAAAAACAGGAGGCCGCGCAGAGCACCATGCTGCAGTTTGTTACGAGGGGCACTGCAGCCACGGGCACTGCAGCGACTCTAGGATCTGCTGGAGCAGCAGAAGCAGCAGAGGAAATGCCATCCACCTCTGCTGCTGCAAGCCAGCCATCCACCTCTGCTGCTGCAAGCCAGCCGTCAATGGACATCTCCATCTCCAGCTCCAGCTCACCCTCTCCCCAGTGAACATCCCTACGTCCCTCTCCTGCACCTGTCCCCAAAGGTAAAGAAATGTTGCATTTACATTTTGATTTTCTGTTTTCTTTTATGTTGCTGCACAGTACTGTACAGTACAGTACATTCATCTGTTAACCCACCTGTCTCTGTTCATGTCCACAGACGTCTGCTGCTCCTGCTCCTCCTCCTCCTCCTCCTCCTCCTCCTCCTCTCCACTCCAGTCAGTCAGCCAGCCAGCCTCTGCACCCCTCCACAAAGGTAATGAAAACTTGCTTTTACTTTTTGATTTTGTGTTTTGTTTTTATGTTACTTCATCTGTTAACCCACCTGTCTGTGTTCATGTCCACAGACGTCTCCTCCTCTCCAGCCAGCCTCTGCAACACCTACGTTCACTGACCTCCTGCTCATCTCCCCACTAACCTGCACAGCTTCATCATCCAGGTACCGTACAGTAATGAAATGTAAATTTAATTTAGCTTTTCTGTTTAGTTTCATGCTACATTTCATCATCCACCTGTGTCTTGTCATGTCCACAGCATCCCTCCAAAGCATTGTGGAAAGGCCGCCCCCTGGTCCAAACATCAGCACACAAACATCACAGTAAGGACAAGTTGTTTTTGGATGTGTTTAATTTATCTGTAAGCACAACACCTTGCTGTCTGTGTGGTTTCATATGTTTCATTACAGTACGTAATGTTAACTTACAAATTTCTGTTTTCTAACAGTGACACCTGCTGCGTTCCCTCCTCTCCTGGGTGTACTGGCATCACACTGACTGAGGGGATTAACCCTCCTGGGTGCAATGAAATTACACTGACTGAGGTGATGCTCCATGCCTCCTCCATGCCAGTTTTTGTTGACGTAACGTTAACGAAAAATTTTCGTCAACGCCCCCTTTTTTCATGACAATAATGAGACTGTAACTAAATAAACTTTGCTCTTTAATGATTAAAACATGACGCAATTTGTGTGAGTTTTCGTTGACCAGACGAGACTGAACGAAAATGTTAGTCTGTGGTCCGTCAATAATTTATATTTCTGCCTATAATCATACAGTACTGTATTCTGTGTCGGAAAGTCAGCTGTTTGGTCACGCCCACCACCACCGCGGTGCTGCTGTGCCGCGCGCTCACTCACTGTGACTTCCTTTTCAACCTGGACCATGGCAGAAGCTGCACGTTGCACGAAGGGGCTCGGTGCACTGCCCAGACACTCTCAGCGCACAATAAAATCTGTGCACGCATCCAAATTTAACTCGTCAGCTCGCAGATACGCTTCAACTTATAATGATTAATGGACAGCGATTACATCCAATCACATTGAAGCTCGCGTTGTTTTGCCCAATCATTAACAGGAAAGGCGGGTCCAAAACAGCAAGCAAGCTTGTGTGTGGCTTCACAGTCAATCATGTGGAAGACAGAGTTCATCAAACTGGGACAAAATACTGTATAGTTTTACTTTAGAAACAAGTGGCGCACTGCCTCAATTTCTCCTCCAACTCAAGTGTCTGGCACCTCCTCTGACTGACAATGTGTCCTCCTTTTGGAGCGAATCATAGCGCAGGTATGTGGAAATGATTTCAGCAGTAAAGACTTTGCATCTCAGCGACTCAATTTAAATTAGTGTGTTACGGCTGCAGTGGTTTTTGCCTCTTTTTCTGGTATGGTTCTGGAGACAGGCCTTCCACAGGTGTTTTGTTTTGCCCTGATTGGTGCACTCCTATTATTTAAGCTGCCTTGCATGCAGCAGCAGGAAGGCTTTTCCCCCTTCCTCCTCCTCAGAACACCATTTTGGTTTGGGTTTGTACCTTA
The DNA here is from genome assembly GCA_038048925.1 of Garcialebias charrua. NCBI lineage: Eukaryota > Metazoa > Chordata > Actinopteri > Cyprinodontiformes > Rivulidae > Garcialebias > Garcialebias charrua. The sequence goes on along the minus strand of JBBPBX010054791.1, from coordinate 17,876 downwards.
TGGTTGGTGTTGGTGAGTTTTGTCTACAATAATCATTTTGGGTTTCTCATTTTAGGCATTCATTTATTCATTTATCTAGCAGGTATTCATTTTTCTAGGTTTCTTAGTTCTAGAATAATTTAATAAATACCTTTTTTATTTAATCACAAAATCCTTGTGTGGTCTCCTTTAATGTTACCCCACCAAATGAGCCTGGTGGACGTAACAAGTGTCAAAACTACAGATTTTAAATCTCGTTGTTAGGTCAAGTAAACTCAGAGTTATGATCAATCAATAGTCCACACCATGTCTTTTATCTGAATGAATGAAGCGTGCGTGTTACAGCGAGAAGCTGCGCCCCCCCCACCCCTCCTCTCACACACAGACACACACAGACACACACACATACATACACACATACATACACACACACACACACACACACACACACACACACAGGTTTGTCAATGTGGTTTAGCCGGACTTTTTCGCCAAACCCGCCCGAAGGTGTAATACGGGGTCTACCCCTTCCCGAGGTCCTAGCGACCTGGGACCAAGCTCAGTGCACTCTAAAAATTTTGAAAAAAATTTGGGTCCCTTTAGCTTTCCGATAGGAGCTTCACAGCACGTTTTACCACCCAGACTCCAGTGTGGTTTACAAGGACGTCAAAAAATGTGGTTTATGAGGACAAACATGCATTATGGGGTCTTTAAAGGGACATTTAAACTCCGCCTACTTAACATAAAATTAACATAAAACACACAAATGTGACAGGACACTGCATTAGGAGAACTATTTTTTGAACTGCTTTTATTAAACAAATTATGCACATACTTTATTTACATTCACTAAAAAAACTTCAATAACAAAATCTTCAAATGTTTAAAATAAAATAAAACTTAAATGTTTCAAATAAAAAAATTAAAACTTAAATTCTGGTGACATATTTACATTATTATAAAACATATCAACATTTACATATTTCTAAAACAAATTTTTACTTTTTCTGCAGGGTTAATCACAACACAATGTAAAGTACAGGTGATCCCCGACTTACGAGCGATGAAAGACTTCTGAGATGACATATTTACATATTATAAAACATTAACATTATAAACCTGAACATATTTCTAAAACAAAATTTACTTTATTTACAAGGTTCATCACAACACACTGTAAAGTACAGGTGATCCCCGACTTACGAGCGACGAAAGACTTCCTCAGTCTGAGATGCTGTATTCAGCTCAGTCTTATAAAGACTTCCTCAGTCTGAGGTGCTACATTCAGCTCAGTCTCATAAATAGCACCCTCTCAAAGTGGATCAAACAGTTTGCTGATGACAGCCAAAACCAGCTGCTCATATGATCACATGATTAGGCTGATGGTCCTCATTGATCATGTGAGCAACTGGTTTTGGCTGTCATCAGGAAGTCTTTATTTATAAGACTGAGCTGAATGCATCTCAGACTGAGGAAGTCTTTCGGATGAAAGACTTCCTTAGTCTGAGATGCTGTATTCAGCTCAGTCTTATAAATAAAGACTTTATGATGACAGCCAAAACCAGTTGCTCACATGATCAAGGAGGACCATCAGCCTAAACATTGCCCATTTGCTACATCCATTCATTATCTTTACCCGTTTCTTCCATTTTGGGTCACGGGGGTCGCCGGTGCACATATCCAACAATCACAAGGACAAGTCTCCAGTCCATCACAGGGACACGTGGACAAGTCACCAGTCCATCACAGGGACACCTGGAAAGGTCTCCAGTCCATCACAGGGACAGCTGGACAAGCCACCAGTACATCACAGGGACACGTGGACAAGTCTCTAGTCCATCACAGGGACACGTGGACAAGTTTCCAGTCCATCACATGGACACCTGCACAAGTCTCCAGTCCATCACAAGGACACGTGGACAAGTCACCAGTCCATCACAGGGACACCTACACAAGTCTCCAGTCTATCACAGGGACACCTGGACAAGTCTCCAGTCCATCACAGGGACACGTGGACAAGTCACCAGTCCATCACAGGGACACATTTACAAGTCTCCAGTCCATCATAGGGACACATTTACAAGTCTCCAGTCCATCACAGGGACACATTTACAAGTCTCCAGTCTATCACAGGGACACATTTACAAGTCTCCAGTCTATCACAGGGACACATTTACAGGTCTCCAGTCTATCACAGGGACACATTTACAGGTCTCCAGTCTATCACAGGGACACATTTACAAGTCACCAGTCCATCACATGGACACATGGACAAGTCTCCAGTCCATCACAGGGACAACTGGACAAGTCTCCAGTCCATCACAGGGACACCTGGACAAGTCTCCAGTCCATCACAGGGACACCTGGACAAGTCTCCAGTCCATCACAAGGACACATGCACAAGTCTCCAGTCCATCACAGGGACACATTTACAAGTCTCCAGTCCATCATAGAAACACCTACACAAGTCACCAGTCCATCACAGGGACACGTGGACAAGTCTCCAGTCCATCACAGGGACATCTGGACAAGTCTCCAGTCCATCACAGGGACATCTGGACAAGTCACCAGTCCATCACAGGGACACATTTACAAGTCTCCAGTCCATCATAGGGACACATTTAGAAGTCTCCAGTCCATCACAGGGACACATTTACAAGTCACCAGTTCATCACAGAGACACGTGGACAAGTCTCCAGTCCATCACAGGGACACGTGGACAAGTCACCAGTCCATCACAGGGACACCTGCACAAGTCTACAGTCCATCACAGGGATACATGGACAAGTCTCCAGTCCATCACAGGGACACGTGGACAAGTCACCAGTCCATCACAGGGACACGTGGACAAGTCTCCAGTCCATTACAGGGACATGTGGACAAGACTCTAATCCATCACAGGGACACGTGTACAAGTCACCAGTCCATCACAGGGACACCTGGACAGGTCTCCAGTCCATCACAGGGACAGCTGGACAAGCCACCAGTACATCACAGGGACACGTGGACAAGTCTCCAGTCCATCACAGGGACACGTGGACAAGTTTCCCATCTATCACATGGACACCTGCACAAGTCTCCAGTCCATCACAAGGACACGTGGACAAGTCACCAGTCCATCACAGGGACACCTGCACAAGTCTCCAGTCTATCACAGGGACACGTGGACAAGTCTCCAGTCTATCACAGGGACACCTGGACAAGTCTCCAGTCCATCACAGGGACACGTGGACAAGTCACCAGTCCATCACAGGGACACATTTACAAGTCACCAGTCCATCATAGGGATACATTTACAAGTCTCCAGTCCATCACAGGGACACATTTACAAGTCTCCAGTCTATCACAGGGACACATTTACAAGTCTCCAGTCCATCACAGGGACACATTTACAGGTCTCCAGTCTATCACAGGGACACATTTACAAGTCACCAGTCCATCACATGGACACATGGACAAGTCTCCAGTCCATCACAGGGACACCTGGACATATCTCCAGTCCATCACAGGGACACCTTGACAAGTCTCCAGTCCATCACAGGGACACCTGGACAAGTCTCCAGTCCATCACAAGGACACATGCACAAGTCTCCAATCTATCACATATACATATATATATATATATATATATATATATATATATATATATATATATATATATATATATATATATATATATATATATATATATATATATATATGTAGGGACACATTTACAAGTCTCTAGTCCATCATAGGAACACCTACACAAGTCACCAGTCCATCACATGGACACATGGACAAGTCTCCAGTCCATCACAGGGACACCTGGACAAGTCTCCAGTCCATCACAGGGACACGTGGACAAGTCACCAGTCCATCACAGGGACACGTGGACAAGTCTCCAGTCCATCACAGGGACATGTGGACAAGTCTCTAATCCATCACAGGGACACGTGGACAAGTCACCAGTCCATCACAGGGACACATTTACAAGTCTCCAGTCCATCATAGGGACACATTTAGAAGTCTCCAGTCCATCACAGGGACACATTTACAAGTCACCAGTTCATCACAGGGACACATGGACAAGTCTCCAGTCTATCACAGGGACACGTGGACAAGTCACCAGTCCATCACAGGGACACCTGCACAAGTCTCCAGTCCATCACAGGGATACGTGGACAAGTCTCCAGTCCATCACAGGGACACCTGGACAAGTCTCCAGTCCATCACAGGGACACGTGGACAAGTCACCAGTCCATCACAGGGACACGTGGACAAGTCTCCAGTCCATCACAGGGACATGTGGACAAGTCTCTAATCCATCACAGGGACACGTGGACAAGTCTCCAGTCCATCTCAGGGACACGTGGACAAGTCACCAGTCCATCACAGGGACACCTACACAAGTCACCAGTCCATCACAGGGACACGTGGACAAGTCTCCAGTCCATCACAGGGACATCTGGACATGTCACCAGTCCATCACAGGGACACCTGCATAAGTCTCCAATCCATCACAGGGACATCTGAAACCTTTCAGCCTCTTTTCCCAATGATTTCAACCCGAGTGAAATGGCTGTAGAGCTTCTGTTCAACCGTTAACAAACCCATGGCATCATCTTCATGGAGCTTGGTGGTGTCACGCTCCACAAAACTTCGTAGGTGCATCTTTGAAACCTCTCCTGCTCGTCTACAATTGAACACAATGACCTGTGCAAGTGTAACTTTTGCAAGTTCTACATAAGTCTGAGGGCTGGCATCATCTTTCAAGGTGCTAAATGCATTTTCTCCTGATTTATTCAGATGCTGATGCAGAAGCTTAACATCTTCAGTGAATGATAATGTTAATGGCTTATTGGACTTGGCATGATTTATGTACTTGGCATGATTTATAGTGCTCAAGGCACTATGAGACACCATCTCTGACCATTCCTCAGTGTGAGGTGCTGCATTCAGCTCAGTCTCATAAATAGCACCCTCTCACAGTGGACCAACCAGTTTGCTGATAGCCAAAACCAGTTGCTCACATGATCAAGGAGGACCTGCGAACTGGTTGAACCACTGTGAGCGGGTGCTATTTATAAGACTGAGTTGAATACAGCATTACAGCATGCAGTCTCCAGTCCATCACAGGGACACATGGAAAAGTCACCAGTCCATCACATTGACACCTGGACAAGTCTCCAGTCCATCACAGTGACATCTGGACAAGTCACCAGTCCATCACATTGACACCTGGACAAGTCTCCAGCCTATCACAGTGACACCTGGACAAGTCTCCAGCCTATCACAGTGACACCTGGACAAGTCACCAGTCCATCACAGTGACACCTGGACAAGTCTCCAGTCCATCACAGTGACACCTGGACAAGTCACCAGTCCATCACAGTGACACCTGGACAAGTCACCAGTCCATCACAGTGACACCTGGACAAGTCACCAGTCCATCACAGTGACACCTGGACAAGTCTCCAGTCCATTACAGGGACACGTGGACAAGTCTCCAGTCCATCACAGGGACACATGGACAAGTCACCAGTCCATCACAGGGACACCTGCACAAGTCTCCAGTCCATCACAGGGACACGTGGACAAGTCTCCAGTCCATCAAAGGGACAAGTCTCCAGTCTATCACAGGGACTCGTGGACAAGTCACTAGTCCATCACAGGGACACCTGCACAAGTCTAAAGGCTATCAAAGGGACACGTGGACAAGTCTCCAGTCCATCACAGGGACACGTGGACAAGTCTCCAGTCCATCACAGGGACACTTGGACAAGTCTCTAGTCCATGACAAGAACACCTGGACAAGTCTCCAGTTTATCACAGGGACATGTGGACAAGTCTCCAGTCCATGACAGGGACACCAGGACAAGTCACCAATCCATCACAGGGACATGTGGACAAGTCTCTAGTCCATGACAGGGACACCTGGACAAGTCTCCAGTCCATCACAGGGACACTTGGACAAGTCTCCAGTCCATCACAGGGACACGTGGACATCACAAGTCCATCACAGGGACACGTGGACATCACAAGTCCATCACAGGGACACTTGCACAAGTCTCCAGTCCATCACAGGTAGACGTGTACAAGTCTCCAGTCCATCACAGGGAGACGTGGACAAGTCTCCAGTCCATCACAAGGACACATGGACAAGTCTCCAGTCCATCACAGGGACACATGGACAAGTCTCCAGTCCATCACATGGACACATGGACAAGTCTACAGTCCATCACAGGGACACATTTACAAGTCTCCAGTCCATCACAGGGACACGTGGACAAGTCACCAGTCCATCACAGGGACACCTGCACAAATCTCTAGTCCATCACAGGGACACCTGGACAAGTCCAAGTCAACAGTCCATCACAAGGACACCTGCACAAATCTCCAGTCCATCACAGGGACACCTGGACAAGTCTCCAGTCCATCACAGGGAGTATCTAGAAGATACACAATATACATGACTCAAACTAAACAAAAGATCCTACTTAAATAGATTCAGAAGCAAATAATCTTTCTTTGAAGCAGGTTTTAAGAACACTATTCTACTCAAATTTTAATCCTGAAGTCCTTTAAATTAAGGTGATCACCAAAGAGCTCTACAAAGCATTGTGCCTCATTTCAACTAAAGGTGAAGCTCAACTTAAAAAAAGAAAGAAAAAACTAATTATGATACCTTTAAGCAAACATATTACTAGAACAATTTTTGCCTTTTTCAACAACCTGAAAATCAATCCTCTGAATTACTTTGAAAATGATTGAGTTCAAGTTTTGTTGAGTCTCTTCGCACAACATAAATCTTGATCCCATCGGTTCTTCTCCTACAGTTTGGTCAGGGTGAGCAGAAACCTGTAGAGAAGACACCAAATGAGTCATTAAGATTCATTTAATATTAACTTCAAGTTAGAACACTATACAGTAACAATAAGAGCTACGGTAAAGCTAGACAAGTTGTTTGGCAATACTATTTTAAGCAATGTCCTACTGATTGCCAACAATATTACTCTACAGTCATCTACACACAGTCCTCAGAATGCAGTCCCCTGATAGGCACAAGCATTGCAGGGACTGTGTCTACTGTCCCAAAAACCCATGTCCATTAAAATACCTGTCAGACAAATTAGAAAGATTTCCAAGTCAGAAAGCTGTTCACCTGTGGTTCAAGAGATGAGGATAGTGATCCCATCGGTTCTTCTCCTACAGTTTGGTCAGGGTGAGCAGAAACCTGTGGAGAAGACACCAAATGAGTCATTAAGATTCATTTAATATTAACACCAAGTTAGAACACTATACAGTAACACTGTGTAAAGAGCTATGGTAAAGCTAGACAAGTTGTTTGGCAATACTATTTTAAGCAAGGTCCTACTGATTGCCAACAATATTACTCTACAGTCATCTACACACAGTCCTCAGAATGCAGTCCCCTGACAGGAACAAGCATTGCGGGGACTGTGTCTACTCTCCCAAAAACCCATGTCCACTAAAATACCTGTCAGACAAATTAGATAGATTTTCATGTCAGAAAGCTGTTCACCTGTGGTTCAAGAGATGAGGATAGTGATCCCATCGGTTCTTCTCCTACAGTTTGGTCAGGGTGAGCAGAAACCTGTGGAGAAGACACCAAATGAGTCATTAAGATTCATTTAATATTAACTTCAAGTTAGAACACTATACAGTAACACTGTGTAAAGAGCTATGGTAAAGCTAGACAAGTTGTTTGGCAATATTATTTTAAGCAAGGTCCTGCTGATTGCCAACAATATTACTCTACAGTCATCTACACACAGTCCTCAGAATGCAGTCCCCTGACAGGAACAAGCATTGCGGGGACTGTGTCTACTCTCCCAAAAACCCATGTCCACTAAAATACCTGTCAGACAAATTAGATAGATTTCAAGTCAGAAAGCTGTTCACCTGTGGTTCAAGAGATGAGGGTAGTGATCCCATCGGTTCTTCTCCTACAGTTTGGTCAGGATGAGCAGAAACCTGTGGAGAAGACACCAAATGAGTTATTAAGATTTATTTAATATTAACTTCAAGTTAGAACACTATACAGTAACACTGTGTAAAGAGCTATGGTAAAGCTAGACAAGTTTGGCAATATTATTTTAAGAAGTTCTTGCTGATTGCCAACAATATTACTCTACAGTCATCTACACGCAGTCCTCAGAATGCAGTCCCCTGACAGGAACAAGCATTGCGGGGACTGTGTCTACTCTCCCAAAAACCCATGTCCACTAAAATACCTGTCAGACAAATTAGAAAGATTTCCATGTCAGAAAGCTGTTCACCTGTGGTTCAAGAGATGAGGGTAGTGATCCCATCGGTTCTTCTCCTACAGTTTGGTCAGGGTGAGCAGAAACCTGTGGAGAAGACACCAAATGAGTTATTAAGATTTATTTAATATTAACTTCAAGTTAGAACACTATACAGTAACACTGTGTAAAGAGCTATGGTAAAGCTAGACAAGTTTGGCAATACTATTTTAAGAAGTTCTTACTGATTGCCAACAATATTACTCTACAGTCATCTACACACAGTCCTCAGAATGCAGTCCCCTGACAGGAACAAGCATTGCGGGGACTGTGTCTACTCTCCCAAAAACCCATGTCCACTAAAATACCTGTCAGACAAATTAGATAGATTTTCATGTCAGAAAGCTGTTCACCTGTGGTTCAAGAGATGAGGATAGTGATCCCATCGGTTCTTCTCCTACAGTTTGGTCAGGGTGAGCAGAAACCTGTGGAGAAGACACCAAATGAGTCATTAAGATTCATTTAATATTAACTTCAAGTTAGAACACTATACAGTAACACTGTGTAAAGAGCTATGGTAAAGCTAGACAAGTTGTTTGGCAATACTATTTTAAGCAAGGTCCTACTGATTGCCAACAATATTACTCTACAGTCATCTACACACAGTCCTCAGAATGCAGTCCCCTGACAGGAACAAGCATTGCGGGGACTGTGTCTACTCTCCCAAAAACCCATGTCCACTAAAATACCTGTCAGACAAATTAGATAGATTTTCATGTCAGAAAGCTGTTCACCTGTGGTTCAAGAGATGAGGATAGTGATCCCATCGGTTCTTCTCCTACAGTTTGGTCAGGATGAGCAGAAACCTGTGGAGAAGACACCAAATGAGTCATTAAGATTCATTTAATATTAACACCAAGTTAGAACACTATACAGTAACACTGTGTAAAGAGCTATGGTAAAGCTAGACAAGTTGTTTGGCAATATTATTTTAAGCAAGGTCCTGCTGATTGCCAACAATATTACTCTACAGTCATCTACACACAGTCCTCAGAATGCAGTCCCCTGACAGGAACAAGCATTGCGGGGACTGTGTCTACTCTCCCAAAAACCCATGTCCACTAAAATACCTGTCAGACAAATTAGATAGATTTCAAGTCAGAAAGCTGTTCACCTGTGGTTCAAGAGATGAGGGTAGTGATCCCATCGGTTCTTCTCCTACAGTTTGGTCAGGATGAGCAGAAACCTGTGGAGAAGACACCAAATGAGTCATTAAGATTCATTTAATATTAACACCAAGTTAGAACACTACACAGTAACACTGTGTAAAGAGCTACGGTAAAGCTAAACAAGCCGTTTGGCAATATTATTTTAAGCAAGATCCTGCTGATTGCCAACAATATTACTCTACAGTCATCTACACACAGTCCTCAGAATGCAGTCCCCTGACAGGAACAAGCATTGCGGGGACTGTGTCTACTCTCCCAAAAACCCATGTCCACTAAAATACCTGTCAGACAAATTAGAAAGATTTCAAAGTCAGAAAGCTGTTCACCTGTGGTTCAAGAGATGAGGGTAGTGATCCCATCAGTTCTTCTCCTACAGTTTGGTCAAGATGAGCAGAAACCTGTGGAGAAGACACCAAATGAGTTATTAAGAATTATTTAATATTAACTTCAAGTTAGAACACTATACAGTAACACTGTGTAAAAAGCTATGGTAAAGCTAGACAAGTTTGGCAATACTATTTTAAAAAGTTCTTACTGATTGCCAACAATATTACTCTACAGTCATCTACACACAGTCCTCAGAATGCAGTCCCCTGACAGGAACAAGCATTGCGGGGACTGTGTCTACTCTCCCAAAAACCCATGTCCACTAAAATACCTGTCAGACAAATTAGAAAGATTTCCATGTCAGAAAGCTGTTCACCTGTGGTTCAAGAGATGAGGATAGTGATCCCATCGGTTCTTCTCCTACAGTTTGGTCAGGGTGAGCAGAAACCTGTGGAGAAGACACCAAATGAGTCATTAAGATTCATTTAATATTAACTTCAAGTTAGAACACTATACAGTAACACTGTGTAAAGAGCTATGGTAAAGCTAGACAAGTTGTTTGGCAATACTATTTTAAGCAAGGTCTTACTGATTGCCAACAATATTACTCTACAGTCATCTACACACAGTCCTCAGAATGCACTCCCCTGACAGGAACAAGCATTGCGGGGACTGTGTCTACTGTCCCAAAAACCCATGTCCACTAAAATACCTGTCAGACAAATTAGAAAGATTTCCAAGTCAGAAAGCTGTTCACCTGTGGTTCAAGAGATGAGGGTAGTGATCCCATCAGTTCTTCTCCTACAGTTTGGTCAGGGTGAGCAGAAACCTGTGGAGAAGACACCAAATGAGTCATTAAGATTAATTTAATATTAACACCAAGTTAGAACACTATACAGTAACACTGTGTAAAGAGCTATGGTAAAGCTAGACAAGTTGTTTGGCAATACTATTTTAAGCAAGGTCCTACTGATTGCCAACAATATTACTCTACAGTCATCTACACACAGTCCTCAGAATGCAGTCCCCTGACAGGAACAAGCATTGCGGGGACTGTGTCTACTCTCCCAAAAACCCATGTCCACTAAAATACCTGTCAGACAAATTAGAAAGATTTCCATGTCAGAAAGCTGTTCACCTGTGGTTCAAGAGATGAGGATAGTGATCCCATCGGTTCTTCTCCTACAGTTTGGTCAGGGTGAGCAGAAACCTGTGGAGAAGACACCAAATGAGTCATTAAGATTCATTTAATATTAACTTCAAGTTAGAACACTATACAGTAACACTGTGTAAAGAGCTATGGTAAAGCTAGACAAGTTGTTTGGCAATACTATTTTAAGCAAGGTCCTACTGATTGCCAACAATATTACTCTACAGTCATCTACACACAGTCCTCAGAATGCAGTCCCCTGACAGGAACAAGCATTGCGGGGACTGTGTCTACTCTCCCAAAAACCCATGTCCACTAAAATACCTGTCAGACAAATTAGATAGATTTTCAAGTCAGAAAGCTGTTCACCTGTGGTTCAAGAGATGAGGATAGTGATCCCATCGGTTCTTCTCCTACAGTTTGGTCAGGATGAGCAGAAACCTGTGGAGAAGACACCAAATGAGTCATTAAGATTCATTTAATATTAACACCAAGTTAGAACACTATACAGTAACACTGTGTAAAGAGCTATGGTAAAGCTAGACAAGTTGTTTGGCAATACTATTTTAAGCAAGGTCCTACTGATTGCCAACAATATTACTCTACAGTCATCTACACACAGTCCTCAGAATGCAGTCCCCTGACAGGAACAAGCATTGCGGGGACTGTGTCTACTCTCCCAAAAACCCATGTCCACTAAAATACCTGTCAGACAAATTAGAAAGATTTCCATGTCAGAAAGCTGTTCACCTGTGGTTCAAGAGATGAGGATAGTGATCCCATCGGTTCTTCTCCTACAGTTTGGTCAGGGTGAGCAGAAACCTGTGGAGAAGACACCAAATGAGTCATTAAGATTCATTTAATATTAACTTCAAGTTAGAACACTATACAGTAACACTGTGTAAAGAGCTATGGTAAAGCTAGACAAGTTGTTTGGCAATACTATTTTAAGCAAGGTCCTACTGATTGCCAACAATATTACTCTACAGTCATCTACACACAGTCCTCAGAATGCAGTCCCCTGACAGGAACAAGCATTGCGGGGACTGTGTCTACTCTCCCAAAAACCCATGTCCACTAAAATACCTGTCAGACAAATTAGATAGATTTTCAAGTCAGAAAGCTGTTCACCTGTGGTTCAAGAGATGAGGATAGTGATCCCATCGGTTCTTCTCCTACAGTTTGGTCAGGATGAGCAGAAACCTGTGGAGAAGACACCAAATGAGTCATTAAGATTCATTTAATATTAACACCAAGTTAGAACACTACACAGTAACACTGTGTAAAGAGCTACGGTAAAGCTAAACAAGCCGTTTGGCAATATTATTTTAAGCAAGATCCTGCTGATTGCCAACAATATTACTCTACAGTCATCTACACACAGTCCTCAGAATGCAGTCCCCTGACAGGAACAAGCATTGCGGGGACTGTGTCTACTCTCCCAAAAACCCATGTCCACTAAAATACCTGTCAGACAAATTAGATAGATTTTCAAGTCAGAAAGCTGTTCACCTGTGGTTCAAGAGATGAGGATAGTGATCCCATCGGTTCTTCTCCTACAGTTTGGTCAGGATGAGCAGAAACCTGTGGAGAAGACACCAAATGAGTCATTAAGATTCATTTAATATTAACACCAAGTTAGAACACTACACAGTAACACTGTGTAAAGAGCTACGGTAAAGCTAAACAAGCCGTTTGGCAATATTATTTTAAGCAAGATCCTGCTGATTGCCAACAATATTACTCTACAGTCATCTACACACAGTCCTCAGAATGCAGTCCCCTGACAGGAACAAGCATTGCGGGGACTGTGTCTACTCTCCCAAAAACCCATGTCCACTAAAATACCTGTCAGACAAATTAGAAAGATTTCAAAGTCAGAAAGCTGTTCACCTGTGGTTCAAGAGATGAGGGTAGTGATCCCATCAGTTCTTCTCCTACAGTTTGGTCAAGATGAGCAGAAACCTGTGGAGAAGACACCAAATGAGTTATTAAGAATTATTTAATATTAACTTCAAGTTAGAACACTATACAGTAACACTGTGTAAAAAGCTATGGTAAAGCTAGACAAGTTTGGCAATACTATTTTAAAAAGTTCTTACTGATTGCCAACAATATTACTCTACAGTCATCTACACACAGTCCTCAGAATGCAGTCCCCTGACAGGAACAAGCATTGCGGGGACTGTGTCTACTCTCCCAAAAACCCATGTCCACTAAAATACCTGTCAGACAAATTAGAAAGATTTCCATGTCAGAAAGCTGTTCACCTGTGGTTCAAGAGATGAGGATAGTGATCCCATCGGTTCTTCTCCTACAGTTTGGTCAGGGTGAGCAGAAACCTGTGGAGAAGACACCAAATGAGTCATTAAGATTCATTTAATATTAACTTCAAGTTAGAACACTATACAGTAACACTGTGTAAAGAGCTATGGTAAAGCTAGACAAGTTGTTTGGCAATACTATTTTAAGCAAGGTCTTACTGATTGCCAACAATATTACTCTACAGTCATCTACACACAGTCCTCAGAATGCACTCCCCTGACAGGAACAAGCATTGCGGGGACTGTGTCTACTGTCCCAAAAACCCATGTCCACTAAAATACCTGTCAGACAAATTAGAAAGATTTCCAAGTCAGAAAGCTGTTCACCTGTGGTTCAAGAGATGAGGGTAGTGATCCCATCAGTTCTTCTCCTACAGTTTGGTCAGGGTGAGCAGAAACCTGTGGAGAAGACACCAAATGAGTCATTAAGATTAATTTAATATTAACACCAAGTTAGAACACTATACAGTAACACTGTGTAAAGAGCTATGGTAAAGCTAGACAAGTTGTTTGGCAATACTATTTTAAGCAAGGTCCTACTGATTGCCAACAATATTACTCTACAGTCATCTACACACAGTCCTCAGAATGCAGTCCCCTGACAGGAACAAGCATTGCGGGGACTGTGTCTACTCTCCCAAAAACCCATGTCCACTAAAATACCTGTCAGACAAATTAGAAAGATTTCCATGTCAGAAAGCTGTTCACCTGTGGTTCAAGAGATGAGGATAGTGATCCCATCGGTTCTTCTCCTACAGTTTGGTCAGGGTGAGCAGAAACCTGTGGAGAAGACACCAAATGAGTCATTAAGATTCATTTAATATTAACTTCAAGTTAGAACACTATACAGTAACACTGTGTAAAGAGCTATGGTAAAGCTAGACAAGTTGTTTGGCAATACTATTTTAAGCAAGGTCCTACTGATTGCCAACAATATTACTCTACAGTCATCTACACACAGTCCTCAGAATGCAGTCCCCTGACAGGAACAAGCATTGCGGGGACTGTGTCTACTCTCCCAAAAACCCATGTCCACTAAAATACCTGTCAGACAAATTAGATAGATTTTCAAGTCAGAAAGCTGTTCACCTGTGGTTCAAGAGATGAGGATAGTGATCCCATCGGTTCTTCTCCTACAGTTTGGTCAGGATGAGCAGAAACCTGTGGAGAAGACACCAAATGAGTCATTAAGATTCATTTAATATTAACACCAAGTTAGAACACTATACAGTAACACTGTGTAAAGAGCTATGGTAAAGCTAGACAAGTTGTTTGGCAATACTATTTTAAGCAAGGTCCTACTGATTGCCAACAATATTACTCTACAGTCATCTACACACAGTCCTCAGAATGCAGTCCCCTGACAGGAACAAGCATTGCGGGGACTGTGTCTACTCTCCCAAAAACCCATGTCCACTAAAATACCTGTCAGACAAATTAGAAAGATTTCCATGTCAGAAAGCTGTTCACCTGTGGTTCAAGAGATGAGGATAGTGATCCCATCGGTTCTTCTCCTACAGTTTGGTCAGGGTGAGCAGAAACCTGTGGAGAAGACACCAAATGAGTCATTAAGATTCATTTAATATTAACTTCAAGTTAGAACACTATACAGTAACACTGTGTAAAGAGCTATGGTAAAGCTAGACAAGTTGTTTGGCAATACTATTTTAAGCAAGGTCCTACTGATTGCCAACAATATTACTCTACAGTCATCTACACACAGTCCTCAGAATGCAGTCCCCTGACAGGAACAAGCATTGCGGGGACTGTGTCTACTCTCCCAAAAACCCATGTCCACTAAAATACCTGTCAGACAAATTAGAAAGATTTTCAAGTAAGAAAGCTGTTCACCTGTGGTTCAAGAGATGAGGGTAGTGATCCCATCGGTTCTTCTCCTACAGTTTGGTCAGGAGGAGCAGAAACCTGTGGAGAAGACACCAAATGGTCAGGGTGAGCAGAAACCTGTGTAGAAGACACCAAATGAGTCATTATAATATAATGTCAATATAACATGTTCAACTGAAGTTGTGTGTGTTTGTGTGTGTGACTGTTTTGTGGTTTTTAAGGACAGTGTTTTGTCAGGACAGCAATACGCTATACAGTAATCAGACAATCAGATAACAGCTCATTACTGTCCTGACAAAACACTGTCCTTAGAAACCACAAAACAGTCACACACACAAACACACACAATTTGAGTTGAACATGTTATATTTACATGCCTATTACATGTATATATAAGTGCATATATACATGTATATGTAAGTGCATATATACATGTATATGTAAGTGCATATATACATGTACTGTATATGCAAATGCATTTAAACATGTAAATGCATATATGTATATATACAAGAATATGCATATATGTACATATGCATAAACATATAGATGTATATATGCATAAACATATACATGTATATATATGCATATACATATAATGTACAGATAGACATATACATGTAAATATAACATGTTCAACTGAAGTTGTGTGTGTTTGTGTGTGTGACAGTTTTGTGGTTTTTAAGGACAGTGTTTTGTCAGGACAGCAATACGCTATACAGTAATCAGACAATCAGATAACAGCTCATTACTGTCCTGACAAAACACTGTTC
Source organism: Garcialebias charrua (assembly GCA_038048925.1). Taxonomy (NCBI): domain Eukaryota; kingdom Metazoa; phylum Chordata; class Actinopteri; order Cyprinodontiformes; family Rivulidae; genus Garcialebias; species Garcialebias charrua. The sequence continues at coordinate 2,003 of JBBPBX010054791.1, read as the reverse complement.
TTAGAAACCACAAAACAGTCACACACACAAACACACACAATTTGAGTTGAACATGTTATATTTACATGCCTATTACATGTATATATAAGTGCATATATACATGTATATGTAAGTGCATATATACATGTATATGTAAGTGCATATATACATGTACTGTATATGCAAATGCATTTAAACATGTAAATGCATATATGTTTATATACAAGAATATGCATATATGTACATATGCATAAACATATAGATGTATATATATATGCATATACATATAATGTACAGATAGACATATACATGTAAATATAACATGTTCAACTGAAGTTGTGTGTGTTTGTGTGTGTGACTGTTTTGTGGTTTTTAAAGACAGTGTTTTGTCAGGACAGCAATACGCTATACAGTAATCAGACAATCAGATAACAGCTCATTACTGTCCTGACAAAACACTGTCCTTAGAAACCACAAAACAGTCACACACACAAATACACACAATTTGAGTTGAACATGTTATATTTACATGCCTATTACACGTATATGTAAGTGCCTATTTACATGTATGTGTAAGTGCATATATACATGTATATTTAAGTGCATATATACATGTACTGTATTTGCAAATGCATTTAAACATGTAAATGCATATATGTATATATACAAGAATATGCATATATGTACATATGCATAAACATATAGATGTATATATGCACAAACATATATATGTATATATATGCATATACATATAATGTACAGATAGACATATACATGTAAATATAACATGTTCAACTGAAGTTGTGTGTGTTTGTGTGTGTGACCGTTTTGTGGTTTTTAAGGACAGTGTTTTGTCAGGACAGCAATACGCTATACAGTAATCAGACAATCAGATAACAGCTCATTACTGTCCTGACAAAACACTGTCCTTAGAAACCACAAAACAGTCACACACACAAACACACACAATTTGAGTTGAACATGTTATATTTACATGCCTATTACATGTATATATAAGTGCATATATACATGTATATGTAAGTGCATATATACATGTATATGTAAGTGCATATATACATGTACTGTATATGCAAATGCATTTAAACATGTAAATGCATATATGTATATATACAAGAATATGCATATATGTACATATGCATAAACATATAGATGTATATATGCATAAACATATACATGTATATATATGCATATACATATAATGTACAGATAGACATATACATGTAAATATAACATGTTCAACTGAAGTTGTGTGTGTTTGTGTGTGTGACAGTTTTGTGGTTTTTAAGGACAGTGTTTTGTCAGGACAGCAATACGCTATACAGTAATCAGACAATCAGATAACAGCTCATTACTGTCCTGACAAAACACTGTTCTTAGAAACCACAAAACAGTCACACACACAAACACACACAATTTGAGTTGAACATGTTATATTTACATGCCTATTACATGTATATATAAGTGCATATATACATGTATATGTAAGTGCATATATACATGTATATGTAAGTGCATATATACATGTACTGTATATGCAAATGCATTTAAACATGTAAATGCATATATGTATATATACAAGAATATGCATATATGTACATATGCATAAACATATAGATGTATATATATATGCATATACATATAATGTACAGATAGACATATACATGTAAATATAACATGTTCAACTGAAGTTGTGTGTGTTTGTGTGTGTGACTGTTTTGTGGTTTTTAAAGACAGTGTTTTGTCAGGACAGCAATACGCTATACAGTAATCAGACAATCAGATAACAGCTCATTACTGTCCTGACAAAACACTGTCCTTAGAAACCACAAAACAGTCACACACACAAATACACACAATTTGAGTTGAACATGTTATATTTACATGCCTATTACACGTATATGTAAGTGCCTATTTACATGTATGTGTAAGTGCATATATACATGTATATTTAAGTGCATATATACATGTACTGTATTTGCAAATGCATTTAAACATGTAAATGC
>JBBPBX010054790.1:0-23332 GCA_038048925.1 Garcialebias charrua | reverse complement strand
GCATGATGTGATATTTTGCAGTGATTATTCTTATCATGTATTATTCATGAGTCTAACAGCCTCAGGGTAGCAGCTGTTCCTCAAGTGGTTCAACATTTGATGCTCAACCTACTTCCTGAGGGGAACAGGGCAAAGATTGTGTATGCGCTGGATGAGTGTGGTCCTTCATGATGCAGGTGGCCCTCTTCTTGCATCTGGAGGTGTAGATGTCTGTGATGGTGGGGAGACTGACTCCAACAGACCTCTGTGCAGCCTTCACCACTCTCTGCAGAGCTTTTTTTCTGCAGCTGTGCAGCCTCCATGCCACACGTTGATGCTGGAGCACAGGATGCTCTCCACTGCACACCTGTAGAAGGAGGTGAGGACTGAGCTTCCCAGACCAGATCTTCTCAGCCGTCTGAGGAAGTAGAGTCTCTGATGACCCGATCATGGGCGATGGTGTTGTCAGTCCTCACCTCCTTCTACATGTGTGCAATGGAGAGCATCCTGTGCTCCAGCATCAACGTGTGGCATGGAGGCTGCACAGCTGCAGAAAGAAAGGCTCTGCAGAGAGTGGTGAAGGCTGCACAGAAGATGTTGGAGTCAGTCTCCCCACCATCACAGACATCTACACCTCCAGATGCAGGGAGAGGGCCACCTGCATCATGAAAGACCCCACTCACCCAGCACACACAGTCTTTGCCCCGCTCCTCTCAGGACGGAGGTTAAGGAGCATGAAATGTAGAACCATTAGACAGAGGAACAGCTTCTACCCTGAGGCTGTTAGACTCATGAATAAATAAATAATAAGAATAAATACTGCAAAATATCACATCATGTTGATGCTGATCTGTTTTCTTGTTGTTGTGTGTTCATTTGTGACCATCTGCTCATACAGACTCAGGTTCGTGCTGCTGTTTATAATGATGTTTTTCTATTACATTAGTGATTAGTGTATTTCTAGTTGATGTTTTTCTTAGTTATATCCTAGATATTATTACTGTTTTTCTCTTACATTTTGTTGTTGGATGTAACTGGGACCATGTGTACATAATCTCGTTTCATCACATGTACCACATGCGGTGCAAATGACAATAAATAAAGATGATCTGACTCTGTGTATACCTCTTGTACTAGCTGAAAACCTGTACATGTAAAAATATGAAAAAGTTAAAAAACAATTCTCAAGTTTTCACCAAATGCACGTCACTTATACAGTATTCTGTATTATTCAGTATTCAGTATTCCAACAACAGTATTCTGATACCTACCTAACACTGCAGTCAACGTGATGACGTAACGACACTGCAACGTGATGACGTAACGACGCAGTTCGTCTGTCTGCTCACTGCTTTGAGGTTAAAAAAAAGAAAAAGAAAAATATGAGCATATTTAGCACAGAAATGACATTGAAAACATTAAAACCTCTCTACCACCGCATGTGGTACATGTGATGAAACGAGATTATGTACACAGGGTCCCAGTTACATCCAACAACAAAAAAATGTAAGAGAAAAACAGTAGTAACATCTAAGATATGAACTAAGAAAAACATCAGCTAAAAATACACTAAGCACCAATGTAATAGAAAAACATCATTACAAGCAGCAGCACGAACATGAGTCTATGAGCAGATGGTCACAGATGAACACAGCAACAGCAAAACAGATCAGCATGATGTGATATTTTGCAGTGATTATTCTTATCATTTATTTATTCATGAGTCTAACAGCCTCAGGGTAGAAGCTGTTCCTCAGTCTAGTGCAGGGGTGCCCAACCTTTTTTGAACTAAGGGCTACTTTGAAGTCGGCGGTTTGCCGAGGGCTACTCGTCCAGTCTCAGTGTCAAAAAACATAATTTTTCATCTCTCTACTCCTCACTTCTTTAAAGTAAATAAAACAGAACGTAATGTGTTGCTAGTTTTATTTAATTAAAGTATTTTATCAAAGTAAAAGAACACAATATTTGAAAAGCACACCATATTTTTTTAAAGAAACGAATAAAAAACTGAAAACTCCCTCATTTACACTAACTATTTACAAAAAGTGACTACAAAGGTGCAGACTTACAAATCTCCAACATCTATTTCAAACCTCAATAAAACCTAAATATCAAAACTAGGCAGCTGCTCTGTGCAGCAGGATGCTGTGTCATCTGGTGCAAGCTGTATAAAATAAATGTGTCTCTAACTTAGTGGCACTTCTGACACTGAGAGGAGGAGGCCAGGGTCTCATAAGCAGGGCAGTATGAGGTGGTTGCGAGGCGCAGGCAGGTCTCCAGATGATCATCAGTCATTGTGGATCTGGTTTTGGACTTGATGATTTTCATGTGTGAAAAGCAGACTCACACAGGTAGGTAGATCCAAAAAGTGCTGTTAAGTTCAAAGCACATCTTCGGATGTTAGGATACTTTTCTTCTGACAGCAGACTCCAGAACTCTCCATTCACGCCAGGTGATGCTCTGGATTTGATCCCAATGTCATTTTGCAGAGTCAACACCTCATTTTCAACACCAGAGCTGTCCAGCTGAAACACAGACACCAATTTGGACACATAGGCTGTGTCTCAATTCAGGGGCTGCATCCTCATGAGGACCCAGCCTAGCTGGGCCGAGTAGGCCACGCACTCACAAGACCGGGTGGGCTGAGCGAAACTGCTGAAATGGGACGGTCTAGCCTTCAGGTTTGCCGGCCTTGAAGTGGGTGGGGCGTTCTCTTGAAGTGGGTGGGAAGTTCTTGTGTGCGCGCTTGGTGCGTGTGTGGAAAGAGAAGGGACTCCGCTAAAATATATTACTAAGCTGAATACATGTATAATATACTGTATAGTGTTTCTGAGTTTACTATTTGTTAAGAACATGGGGCGATCTGTTAAAACTCAGAATGGACCCATGAAATGCAAGCTGCCGAGTAGCTCACTCCGTTAAGCATTCGGTTGGCATGCAGACCCCTTTTTCAAAAGCTGGTTCGAATCTCACTCGGTACGGTTAAAACTTATTTTACGTTTTTCTTTTATTGGATAAAAATATGAGGACTGAGATTTAAAAAAAGGAGTTTGTGAAACTCCTTTTTTTTATCCAATAAAAGACAAACGTAAAATAAGTTTTAGAGGACTGAGATCTCCTTTTTTTTAATCCAATAAAAGACAAACGTAAAATAAGTTTTAGAGGACTGAGATTTAAAAAAAGGAGTTTGTGAAACTCCTTTTTTTATCCAATAAAAGACAAACGTAAATAAAATACCGAGTGAGATTCGAACCAGCTTTTGAAAAAGGGGTCTGCATGCCAACCGAATGCTTAACGCAGTGAGCTACTGGGCAGCTTGCATTTTAGAGGTCCACTCTGAGTTTTAACAGATCGCCCCTCAGAAAATCCTTGCTACGCACGTGTAAAATAAGCTGATTTGTAATCAGTTCTTAACAAACAGTAAACTCAGAAACACTAATATATATTCAGCTAAAAAATATTTTTTTAGTCGTTTCTGTAGTTAAATTTTAATGAGATTCAAGCTTGCGCTGAGGTTGAACGAGCTGATGACTCAACAACACACAGCAGTCCTGCCCCTGCACGCAGAAAGTCCCACCCCCCGCGAAATCTCTGCTGGCGCTACGAATTCTGGGATAGCCTCCGTCTTGAAGGATTCACGAATGCATCCTTGGATTTCGGCAGGAAGTAGGCTGCATTCCTCGGCCGCATGAGGAGGAGTCTTCGAATTGGGACAGTCCTCCGCGCGGGGCAATGACGTATGCGGCCGACAAATGCGCACTCATGAGGACGCAGCCCATGAATTGAGACACAGCAAATGTCATCCACATCAACATTTCCAAAAGGTTAACACATGTAGCTGGTAACAGGCTACTCATCAAACTGAAGAGAGAAACACTCACGTTGTTCCACGTCCTGTTTTATCTGCTCCTCCACATCAACAGCCATTCCCTCACATGGCCGTGTCACTGTTTGTCTGGACAACTGCACGTCTTTAATAGCAGCTACAATCTCACTTTTATTTTTTAAATCATGAAAAGGCGCATCTGCAGCCTCAATAAACACTTCTTTCATAACTTCTCCATCGCTGAAAGACTTCTTATGTTGAGCCAGGATGCAGCTAACACGGTAGGAAGCTATCTTTACCTTTTGTGCTGGGCCGAGTGAAGACCGATTGCTGGGCTTCGAGCTTTTTATTTATTGAATTACAGATGAGACAAATAGACTTCGAATTAGAATAAACAAAAAAATAATCCTCCTCCCATTCTGTGTGAAAATAAGTTTTCGTTTGCTTGTTTGCTAGTTTTCCTTCCATGTTTACTGCGTACTACTGACATTCACTCCACAGCGCTCTCACGCACCGATAGCTCTCACTGCTGAACCTAAAGTCTCGTCAGTCACCGCACCCAAAACTCGCGAGACTATGTCTGTGAGCATACAAGATGGGGAGGGCTGAGGAAAGCGTTGCTGCGCATTGGAATATAGTCATTCCTCCCTCCACCGCTTCTGCCGGAGTTAGAATGAAGCTGAGCAGCGGAAATGTCACCTCCACCACTTCTGCCGGAGTTAGAATGAAGCTGAATAGCGGACATTTCACCTTGTTAACAGCTGAGAGCCGGCTCGTCAGCTGTTAGAGCAAGGTTGCGCTTCGCAGGCGACTGGGAACCAGCTGGCGGGCGACCGGTTGCCCGCGAGCGACTGGTTGGGTACACTTGGTCTAGTGGTTCTACATTTGATGCCCCTCAACCTCCGTCCTGAGGGGAGTGGGGCAAAAAGTGTGTGTGCTGGGTGAGTGGGGTCCTTCATGATGCAGGTGGCTCTCTTCCTGCATCTGGAGGTGTAGATGTCTGTGATGGTGGGGAGACTGACTCCAACATCTTCTGTGCAGCCTTCACCACTCTCTGCAGAGCTTTTCTTTCTGCAGCTGTGCAGCCTCCATGCCACACGTTGATGCTGGAGCACAGGATGCTCTCCACTGCACACCTGTAGAAGGAGGTGAGGACTGAGCTTCCCAGACCAGCTCTTCTCAAGGCTGGGGCAGAGCTCCGCGCTCCAGCGAGCGCGACGCCCCACTGTGTGTGCGGCGCTCGCACGCGGCTTGCACAAGTCTTTGAACGGTTGCGCGAACGCGCCAAGCTCCAATTTTACGACCGCGTACGCGATGCGCGGTGTCTGACCAATCAGCGACCTCAGTTCAGTCCCCCTCCGTGCGCAGCTGCTCACATTACAACAAGGAGAACGTGAGAAGAAAGCAGAGCTCTGCCCGGTGAACAGGCGCGCACAGAATGCGCCGTGTGTGGCATCTAGGGAGGACGCTGAGCTCTGCATCGGGCTTCAGCCGTCTGAGGAAGTAGAGTCTCTGATGACCTGATCAGGGCGATGGCGTTAGTCCTCACCTCCTTCTACAGGTGTGCAGTGGAGAGCATCCTGTGCTCCAGCATCAACGTGTGGCATGGAGGCTGCACAGCTGCAGAAAGAAAAGCTCTGCAGAGAGTGGTGAAGGCTGCACAGAAGATGTTGGAGTCAGTCTCCCCACCATCACAGACATCTACACCTCCAGATGCAGGAAAAGAGCCACCTGCATCATGAAGGACCCCACTCACCCAGCACACACTTTTTGCCCCACTCCCCTCAGGACGGAGGTTAAGGAGCATGAAATGTAGAACCACTAGACAGAGGAACAGCTTCTACCCTGAGGCTGTTAGACTCATGAATAAATAAATAATAAGAATAAATACTGCAAAATATCACATCATGCTGATGCTGATCTGTTTTCTTGTTGCTGATGGGGATTTTAAACCCCTGTTACCTTAATAAAAATCACACAAGATAAACAAGAGAACAGTGTTAAATCAGACAAACAACCTTGCAAAGGGGAAGGGCTTTTTAATGTCTTTTGAAACTTAGTTTGGTCTCAAATACATTGTTCAGCACAATTCCGAATTGTACTGGACATGACAAGCTATTTAAACAAGAAGCAGGTGGAGTTTGACAAGCTCTGACGTCTTACAGATAAAACAAACAAGTCATGGTTCTGATCAAACAAGAACATCTAATCCAAACATTTGTCAAGGCTAGAAGACTGTCTTTTCTGTATCAAGGAGAAAAAGCAAACAACATGTTTGTACTATCAAATATAAGTGTTTAAAGGGAACAGAGAATATTTGATATAAGTGAGCTGGGTTATAATTATTGGGTCAGAGTAATTAGTTTTAGATGATAAATATTGAACATCTCCATCATTTCATCCTCTTTATCATATATAAACTGATCATTATCAATCAGGTGAGCGGTGCGGAAAACAACCCCTGAGGCCGAATTTCTAATTAGAGGCAAAAACTCACACCACCGTCCCGTGCCTCCACAGTAACGCCCTAACAATGCAGGATCACCTTTTTAGGATGGTTTGAGAGATTATAAAGTTTTGGAGAACTCTGTTTGTCATATTTCATGACTTATTTCAATGTTTGAGAGAAATAAAGATTTTGAGGAGAATTTTGCAATGAGTATGGTCTCACTTTATGGCTTATGTCAAAAGTTTTAAAAGGAATAATATATTTAGCATGGATTAGTCTATTTACCCACAAAAACCAAGTTTTTTCCAAAGAAATAGAACTTTTGAAAATAAACATATATATATATAAATAACTAATCTATTCGTGTTAAACAAATAAAAGAAATAATCTATTTTAATTTGTTTTAAAAAGAACCAATCTAATTTGTTTTTAACCAAAAAAAGAACCAATCTAATTTCTTTTAACCAGAACCAATCTAATTTCTTTTAACCAAATAAAGAACCAATCTAATTTGTTGTGTTAAACAATTAAATAGAGCTTATACACTTTCAAAGATGTGGGAAATAATTCTCAAACACACAACAAAATAGCCCTTTATGGGCACAAAAATAAAATAAGTTTGAAACTTCTTTGATATCAACTATTGCCCAGGAAAGTAAAAACAACCGGTTTGAACTTAAAAAATGAAATAGATCAAACATTCTTCTTCACAGCATCCATCTTTTTCTGGTGTGGGAGGGTAAGTTCAGTGTCTTTCCTGGGGAGGGAGTGTCCCGTTTTCAGAACACGTTCTTTCTGTTCCTTGGGGATTTGTTTGTGGCAGAAATTGTTGGGCACAAGTCCATTTCATCTGGGGGGGAGAAGAGTTTTTGTGTGTGGAATAAGTCCAGTTTTTCTGCGGGAAAGCTTTTGCTTACGAGATCAGTCCAGTTCTGCTTGGGGGAAAGCTTATGTCTGTGGAATAAGTTCATTTCATTCTGGGGGGGAGAAGAGTCTTTTTTTTCTTCTGGGGGGAGCTTTTGTTCAAGTCTTTTTCTTCTGTGAGTTTCTGTGCGGGTCTTTTTCTTCTTGGGGAGAGCTTTTTGTGCGGGTCTTTTTCTTCTTGGGGAGAGCTTTTTGTGCGGGTCTTTTTCTTCTTGGGGAGAGCTTTTTGTGCGCCCTGTGGGCGGAGGGCATCATTCACTTCTTCAGACAATGTGGTGTCATGTAGTCTTGTCCAGCTGCCTGTTCCTGGGTGTTTAGTCCATTCAGGCATGAATTGCGGGCACAGTAGCAGGTCGCAAACCTGAATTGTGTGTGGCACAAGGTAGTCAAGCCACATCCTGACAAAGTGGGGGAGCTTTGCTCTGACCAGATCCATCTCAAAATCTGGCTCAGCGATCGTTCCAAACTTCTTTTTCAGGGGAGCACCGGTCACTCAGATGTAACAGAGGCTGCTTTTTCTCTCGAGAAGATGACGCGTCCTTTCCACCACCTGTTGGGGTCCCGTCCACCCTCGTTTTCAGCCGTCCCTAGCAGGACCTCGTGTCAAGGCGGGATTCACTGGCATCACTGGCAACTCCTCCTGAAGGAGTTCCGGAAACCTGTAGTCTTTTGAGAGGAGAACTGGACACCAAAAAACTTGCAAATTGTCAAATAAAACTAAGGCCTTTTGATCCCATGAGCCATTTGTGGTCTGGGGAAGGTCAAACTGTGGGTAACTCCTTAGTGAGTCAAATCTGTTAACTTAAACTAAATTCTGTAATTGGCTATAATAATAATCGTTTCTTTAAACTTAAAATAAAATTCCATTCTTATTATCTAAAACATTTGTATTTAATGGCAAAAAACAACACAACAACAAATGATTTCATTCTTCAGTGAAAATGAGTAATCACTCACTTTGATTTGAGGTTAGTTTTTAATTAGTAAGTTATTCTTAATTAGCATGATCATCAAAGTGAGTAGCAGGAGACGGAGACGTTTTATACTCACCTAAAATACTTTACCTTTTTCATAGTGTAGTGGGCATGACCTTGTCCACTTTTAAGACACCTGTGTACTTTTGAACTGTCCAGTGATGACCTTTACTGACCTCTCAGTAAAGCAAGACATTTACTACAAAATCATTCATTTAGCTATAATCTGATAAATATAGTCACCAAAAGAGACTATTTCTATCTTTGATTTTAGGCTGATGTGATCAAAAGAATAACTTTTGTCATTTTCATGATGTGTGCTTTTAAGCTGTGTCATTCTGTAAGAGTTAAACTGTGTTCACTGCTGTGTTTAAAGGTGAAGCCTTCGGGTCACAGAGACCGGACGGTTTTGTTTAGAAACTCAGAGACAGTCTCATGAGCAGGGCTCCAGCTTTATCTATCTTTTTCCTAAACATTTCTCTCTGCTGCTGCTTGTAACCTTGGGCCTGATAAGGCAAGTGAACTCCTCTCTGTGTTCCTGCTTTTTAAGTTCTAAGCTTGTGCGGAAACGCTTCAGAGTTTCTGGGAGTTTCGAAAGATGATGTGAACTTCCAAAGAGCTGAATGACCACAAGTCACGCGCTAAGGACTCGTCATCCAGCTGGGACTGATAACATGTTGTTATGGGTCCACTTTTAAGGAACAGAGCTCAAAAACTTTGTTTATTCCCTCCTGGAATAAGTTTATCTTGAAGTCAGAGGCCTGAAGCTGACATATTCTCTGATGACCAAGCGAAAACCAGGAGACGTTGGAAAACGTAAACCAGAACCCTGCTTGAAAGTATCGTACTGGTCCCCACAAGGATCCGTGCATCTGAAAGGCTACAAGGTCACCTCTTACCGGGCGGTCGTCAAAAGGTAAAGAGCTGTTTACAAAACGTACCTGGATTTTAGCAGAAGTCGGAGGAGAAGTGTCACTCTGGTATCATGCTCATGATAATTTCTTCTTAAATCTTTCCTCCTACTCTTTCCCCTCTCTATCTAAGCTGGAAACTATAATTAAGCCGAAGAGCCCACAGACTAAATATGTTAACATCCAATATTGAAGTCTGTTGTGTTGAATTTAAGTGTGCCGACGTTTTAAATTGAAAGAAAGTGAAATCATGTCAATCAAGTGTAATGGTGTTAATTTAGTTGATTTATTTTAAATAAATGATAGTGTCTCTTTGACATATCAAACTAAGTTAACGTCTTTGTCACTTAATGGCTTTGTGTATTTATCCATCATAAAGATCACAGAAATATTGGGTAAACTGAAAAAGAACAGAATCCGTGAATTTACTATTCAATCTGAATAAGTAAATTAATTAAGGTAAAGAGGTCAGTATTAATATTGACCTCCTCATAACCCCTTACATCTGGTGGCCTCGTACGTGGTTCTGAAAGTTTATTGATAAAACTGTGATCTCTCGTGAACTGTAACGTCATGTTTGCATATTGGGATCCAAGTTTTAGACTCTAACAGATTAATTATTTTGGCTGGAAAAGTGTTCAGAACGATTGCAGGACTGCAGTTAATGACATTTGAAGCTGAAATTGTTATTTGTTCAACTTTTGAAACGCTATAAGTAGTTTGGTGGGGATCTGTCTCGCTGTGTGGGAAGTGTCTGGTGGTTCTGATAAGGACCCGGTCCAGATTACGTTGCACAAGCTGAGGCAATCTCACTGCAAAATGACCGCCGAGTCAAATTGCCTGAAAAGCTACTTTAACATCTACAAGATTGCTGTGTGTGGTATTTTTGCAAGTTAGAGCAGGTCGAAAAAGCATATTACTGTTAGAACGTGTCGGCTGGGTTCTGTCAGACCCGTTTCCTGCTCCATTGAAAAGTGGACCGGAACCGACCTTGAAGTGGCTCCGAGCGAGTCCGTGTTTGTTCTGCAGCTGCAGTGCTGATGTTACCGAGCGTAGCTTCGTTGTGCCTGTTTTAAATGTGATTGCCACGTTTCAGAATTTTGGGAAGTTAGTTGAAGCGTTTGAGTTGATTACGAGTCTATAAAGTTGTGTTTTGTTGTGCTAAGCTAACGTTAAGCAACGTGTTCTACATGTTTGTTTATGAGCTGTGATTGGATGAAACGAGTACTGTGTGCTGTCAATCACTCAAGTAGCGAACGCTGATTCGCTGTTGTGTGCTGTCAACCACTCTTGTAGCGAACGCTGATTCGCTGTTGTGAGCTGTCAATCACGTCGCACGCCGTTGCGACCAGCCCACTTTGTCGTCATTTCCGGCGCTACATTGGTCGAAGGTAAGAAACTACATTCGCCATTAATGCTTGGGTAATGAACTACAACCGCTGTGATTGATTGGTTGACGTCACGTATCTGTGTAGCGAGCTCCGCCTCGCTCAGCACAGCAGAGCTGGTGACGCGCTGCGTCGACCCGCCTATTTGTGTCGTCATTTCCTGATGCACTTTGAGTGACAAGCAGACGCAGTTCACACACACACGGTGAAAAGTGGTTTCACTAAAAGTTTAAAAACTCAATTTAAGCCATCTAAACTGTCTAACAACATAAATTTGTCTCTGACAAGACCGCAGTTCGAGCGTTTATCACGAACATACTAGAAACTAACTCTAAAAGGTAGTTTTCAGTTAAATACTGAATGAAATAAATCAGTCTCCACGTGATAAATTAAGACTCAAAGCTGCCCCCTGTTGGTTAAAAGACGTTGACAGATGAGTTTTCTCAAAAACATCATAAAGAAGTCAGCATTTTTATGGTGAGTTACCAGCTTTTAAAATTGTTCTGTACACAAACAAAAACTCCTGTTTATTCTAAATACAAATTTTAGAATAACAGAGGTACAGACAAACAATTTATGCTCATTTTAAATACTGAAGAGATTTAAAATAACACTCAAAAGGGAATTTTTATTTGATTTTCAAATTAAATAAAAAAAAAATGATGGAGAACAGAGCATTTCCACATTAAGCTCTTCACATCTCTGAATTTTAAACAGAATTGTTGTACATCTGTACACTTTTAGTTAAAAATTGCATTTTTAACGTTTTTCTGTGTAAAATTAACGAACACTCGTTTATTTTAAATAGTAAATTGTTTAAAATAATGAACAGAACACCCTTTTTCACTCCTGATAACTGTCAAATGCAGTACAAAATCAGTTTCACTGAGACTGCAAGACATCTTTTTAAAGGCATGCTCAAGCAGCATCCTGTCACATTTTAGTGAAGTCATTGCATTTAAGTCAGCCCTCTTTTATAAGCGTTTGAGTAAGAAAAACGGAAATCAGGCTGCTTGGGTTAGTTAGTAACTGTTGTTTGAACGTAAGTTCTATTTTAAAGTTAACACTGCAAGAGTGCATTTAACTTTTACAAAGTTCATTGAGGGTAAAAACCTGAAATAAGGTACCTATGAATACTTATTACACAGTGAAACGCGTAAACCTCAGCTGATTAGTTTATTTGACTCAGTGCTACATTAAAAGTGAATATTTATTTGCAAACACTAACATGAGAACAATCTTTTGATTTTTTTCACACAAAATCAAAACTAAAAGATGGGAGATAACAATTATGATCAAGCTTTACAGCTGCTCACAGCAAAGCTTGAATCGTTAAGGCTTAGTAACATTCGCAGAAGAGAAACTTTTCAACAAGAAAAACTTAAGTTAAAACGTGAGATCAAACGAATTCAAAACAAAAAGATGGGAGATAACGATTGTGATGAAGCTTTACAGCTGCTCACTGAAATACTTGAATTGTTAAGGCAAGATAACATTCGCAGAAGAGAAAATTTTCAACAAGAACAACTTGAGTTAAAAAGTGAGATTGAGCAATTAAAAATAAAACGGCGTGCTATAAATGGTTTTGATGTTCGTCAACTCCCTGACCCGATCTGGTTAAAAACAAAACCAGAGCGTGAACTACATTACCAAGAAAAGGTCAAATCCCACTCGCTGGAGCTGGAAGGGACAAGTTCATCAACTCCCTCTCCTAAAAAAGGCGAGAAGAAACATGTTTTTCAAACTAATAGACCACTTAGTGAAGATGCCCGCTGGAACAATGAGCCGGAGTGGCTCAGACAAGACCCAGAGTACATGAAACGATTTCAAAGGGGGGGCGCACGTCCTAAAGATAAGAAAGATGGTCACAAACCACGTAGTGAAGGTGTCCGCTGGAACTATGACCCGAAGTGGTTAAGAGACCCAATATGGTTGAGAAGGACGAGCACACGCCCTGTCCCTGCACCTCGGACGAAGCTGCCCGAGATAAGCAAAAAACCACAAACGGTGGACGCCCGCTCTTTAAGTGACCCTCCGCGGTCTACACCGAGCAAAGCTCCTGCCCCTGCACTGCGGACTGGACAGTCCGGGAGTAGCAAAAGGTCACAGAAGTTCCAGGAAAAAGGCAACGTACCACTAAGCTCTGAGGAGATAGTGGACAAAAGTTGGTTGTTTGAAAACTTGCATGATACAGAGGATGACCGAACTGGTACAATGCATGACGTTGTCTTTGATGACTCAGAGCACATAAATAACCAACTGATAAGGCAGAAGTGCAAACGACTAACAGAAAAACTTCTCAAAGAAGGCCTTGAGTTACAACATCGGTTTAAACAATCAATGATGAAACAGAGCGCTGTAACTGCTTTTGAGGCTCACATGCAAAACAAAACACCCTCTGAGGTGCCCAGGTCAAAAGGTCGTATCCCAGTCGCGGAAAATAGGAGAGGTTCACTCTCCTATAGAAAGCGAGAATAAACACCGTCGTCTCAAAGGTCCTCTGACCTCAGAAGAGGCAGAGAACATGCGTCGGTTGTTAAAAGAGTGGGATGATACTAGCGAGAATGAACACTATCGTCTCAAAGGCCTTCTGACCTCAGAAGTGGTGGAGAACACGCGTCGGTTGTTAAAAGAGTTGGATAATACTAGCAAGAATGAACAAGATTTTCAAACTGACATACACCGAAATGTTGGTACCAGTTGGAACAGTGACTCAAAATGGTTTAAAGGGAGCCCCGCCCCTGAAGCACCTCAGATTGAAAAATCTGAGACAAGCAACGAACCACAAAAGGTAGGTGTTCACTCTCTAAGAGACCCACAACGGTTCAGATCGAACCAGATGGGTGAAAACCAAGGTCCATCGGTGGGTGGACTTCAAAAGAAATTGAAGGATGAGGACCTATACTCATGTAACTATGCGTGGTCCCAACAGCCACCCCCGAGCCTTGGAACTGCACCTCCCGCGCCTCGAACAGAACAGTTCGAGACAGGCAAAGAGTCACGAATGTCCCGGAATAATGGCCCAACACCTCTATGCTCGGAAGAGACAGAGGAAGTAAGTAGTTTGTCAGTAGATTTGAATGTTACTGTGCTTGACCAACCTGATACAATGAGTGGCGTTATCATTGATAATGACACTCTCAACGTTGACCAACCTGGAGCGATGTGTAGCACTGTCTTTCACAAAGACTCAGAGCACACAAATAACTCAGCGCACACTACTACCAACATTGCCATGGATGTTGACAGCAAACCAATTGCTGACACACAACAACATCCTGAAGGTCATGATGCTGACAGCCAACAAGATGCTGACAGTAAACAAGATTACACAGACAGAGTCACACGTGAACAGAAACGTGGGCCAAGACCTGTGAGGTTTCTGTGTAACTTTATACAAAGGGGGGTGGCTAAGAAAGCTTACCTGCCTATCACACTGGAAGGTGTCCTTGAGCGTGAAGCCCTCCTGGATGGCAGTTCTGATATAACTATTATGTCGGCCAAGCTGTTCGAGGAGCTGAGGACCGCCGCTAACGGTGTTGACAGGCAAATACCCTTTGAGAAATGTGCTATTGAGCTACAGGGTCTCGCAGAGACGAGAACAACCCTAACAGCTATGGCTATGGTTCACATGCAGATTGGCGAAATGACACTACGCCACCCGGTGTACGTGTCTAAACTTGACTCATTCCCATTTTTGGTTGGCCAAGATTTTATAAACCGCTTCAACGCGATTATAGATTATGGTCGACGGAAAATGTGGAGCACAGTGAGAAAACCCCTGCCAATAAAAGTGCTTCCTAGTTGCGATACAGACTGCCTAACCGCAGGTACCGCAGAGGACACAAGGGACTGCTCATCCGAGGACGAGAGCCCGGTAAGTGAACCTTCAACTACAGGTGAGACAGAAGAGACCCAAAAGTTGGACCAAACTCTGGCCCAACAAGAGAACCTCCTCTGTGAGCTGACACATTCAGCACTCCCTGACCACTGCCTACCACAGGTAGTGAAAGGTGTTGAGATCCAAGGATCCCACACCGAAGACGCTGTACTGTCCTCTGAGACAGGTAATTCGGCAATCAACCAAGCTTTCAATGAAACCTTGGTTCAAGGGCATCTGAGTCCAGAAAATGACAGTCATCCAAACGCTGACAGTCACTTGGACATCATTGTTGCAGATTACGAGGACCCCTCATCAGACAAGAAGGGGGCAAACTCACATTACCTACCACAGGTAGAGAAAGGTGTGGAGATCCAAGGACCCCACACCGAGGTTGCTGTACTGTCCCCTGGGACAGGTAAATCGGCTATCAGCCAAGCTTTCGATGAAACCTTGGTTCAGGGACATTTGTGTCTAGAACTAGTCAGAAATGACATAGTTTTTACAGACTCAAAGAGCCTCTCTTCAGTCAAGAAGTGGGAAGACACACACAACGACAGTGACCCGTCGCAGTCTGTACAATCAGACACACCTGCGATTGCGCCGACAGTTGTGACACACCTGAATTACGCGGAAAGAGGTAAACGTAAGAAGATACGTTGGCCAAAACCTAAACGATTCCTGTGTACCGTCTTCTCTCAGCTGCGCGAACAGCTTAAACTAAACGGTGGCATCCTAACTTGTGCCCATGGACGGACGTCCTCACCTGTGCTCGTGGTCCCCCATGACCAAAGGGGGGTGATGTTAGGCCATGCCAAAGACAAAGATTTGAATGTACACCTCAGAAACACTTTTGCTTTCGCCCAGAAAAACCTGGAAAGATCCGCTGAAGGACGTAAGGCGTACTACGACCAAAAGGCCTCTCACAATGAACTCCAAGTGGGAGACAGAGTCTGGTACTATACGTTCGCCCCAGCAACCGGGAAAGGAGGGTCCGAGACCGGAACTCTCGCCCGCAAACTAATGCCCAGGTGGACTGGACCTCATCTGATAACAGACAAAGTGTCCTCAGTCGTCTACGAAATCAAAATCAGCAAAGGCCGCAAAGAGCCAATTGCTAAATGGGTACATCGAAATCAGATCAAACCTTACAAGGCGTTCAATGACTCCACAAAAGACAAAGATCTCACAAACTCACCGACTTCATGGGATAATAAGGTCGTCCAAACACAAGTTAGTAAATAAACTAATCAGGTTTAAACTACCATATTTCCCACCCTATAAGTCGCATTGTCCAATTTGAACTTAGAAACGCTAAGCCTAAAACCCACAACAAAAAACTAACCTTAACAACCGTTTAAATCCACGAGATTTAATTTGACCTCGGTCATAAAGTTGAGACCTGTTTTCTTGTGTGTTGCACTTTGGAATCTGACGACAAGAGTGTGTCGAAGCAGTGAAACGTTGTTTCCTTGTTGTTTAGTCATTACTGTTGTCATTAGTTGAGATATTGTTTGGTTCTGAACACTCCCAGCCAAAAAGGTTTTGTATTAACATTGGTTAATGAATGATATGGATTTAACTATGCCAACATGCAGTTCGTTTTGTTAAATCTCAATCGTCGAAGAGTCAATGTAGTTTAAAGCTACTCAAGGTACCATAAACTACACTGGTCTCACAATTTCTAAATTGAACCGATTCGATCGTTTCTATTCTAGATTATCTATTCATTTTGATGAGTCTCGCCATAGACTTCAAAATTTATTAGGAATACCAAATCCTACGTCGTTCGTCTAAAAGACAACAGACATTTAGATCAAACTATATTTCATTTTTATTTTAGTTTAACCTAAACTAAGTAATGAATGGAGGAATAGTTTGGAATTAGAGGCCTTCGTTACAGAAGCCCTCCAAAATTTTATAGGTACAAATCCCTATATCTAATTTTACAGAATTGATCCACCCCTTAATTGGTAATTGTAGCTGATCTAAACCATGATAGCTTACATACCAGGTGCATATAGGTAAGGCTTAATGTAAAATCCCAATCATAAGCCCACCTTAAAAAACCACATAATTGCATGACACATAGAACCAGAGTGGCACTGACTGGAAACCAACCAGCCAACAACCTTCGATGTGGGGACCTGCAGCTCCAACGCTTGGTCTTCAACCTTCATCCAAGGGTCGCCTCCTCTGCGTCAATCGAGGGATCCCCTCTACATGCTGATTATGAAAACAATTGTTGCTGATCAATCAACAAAACTAATCGTTGTGGAATTACTGCTGTGGAATTACCGCTGTGGATTATAAGACTTTGTTTTCCAAAGGATCACAGACTTTGTTTTCCAAGAGTTAACAGACTTTGTTTTCCAAAGGATTAAAAGCTTTTCGCAATGGGATTACCTCCGAACAGTATGGAATTTCCAAAAACTTTATGGGATTATAATTTTTGATTTTTCTTTTCCACTTGCTGGATTACTTCAAGATCAAAGACAGTTCAAGGTTTCCTTTCGTGTTGGACCCCATCCCCAAGGACTGGCGATGGCTTCCAAAAGGGGGGAGATGTAGTGGGCATGACCTTGTCCACTTTTAAGACACCTGTGTACTTTTGAACTGTCCAGTGATGACCTTTACTGACCTCTCAGTAAAGCAAGACATTTACTACAAAATCATTCATTTAGCTATAATCTGATAAATATAGTCACCAAAAGAGACTATTTCTATCTTTGATTTTAGGCTGATGTGATCAAAAGAATAACTTTTGTCATTTTCATGATGTGTGCTTTTAAGCTGTGTCATTCTGTAAGAGTTAAACTGTGTTCACTGCTGTGTTTAAAGGTGAAGCCTTCGGGTCACAGAGACCGGACGGTTTTGTTTAGAAACTCAGAGACAGTCTCATGAGCAGGGCTCCAGCTTTATCTATCTTTTTCCTAAACATTTCTCTCTGCTGCTGCTTGTAACCTTGGGCCTGATAAGGCAAGTGAACTCCTCTCTGTGTTCCTGCTTTTTAAGTTCTAAGCTTGTGCGGAAACGCTTCAGAGTTTCTGGGAGTTTCGAAAGATGATGTGAACTTCCAAAGAGCTGAATGACCACAAGTCACGCGCTAAGGACTCGTCATCCAGCTGGGACTGATAACATGTTGTTATGGGTCCACTTTTAAGGAACAGAGCTCAAAAACTTTGTTTATTCCCTCCTGGAATAAGTTTATCTTGAAGTCAGAGGCCTGAAGCTGACATATTCTCTGATGACCAAGCGAAAACCAGGAGACGTTGGAAAACGTAAACCAGAACCCTGCTTGAAAGTATCGTACTGGTCCCCACAAGGATCCGTGCATCTGAAAGGCTACAAGGTCACCTCTTACCGGGCGGTCGTCAAAAGGTAAAGAGCTGTTTACAAAACGTACCTGGATTTTAGCAGAAGTCGGAGGAGAAGTGTCACTCTGGTATCATGCTCATGATAATTTCTTCTTAAATCTTTCCTCCTACTCTTTCCCCTCTCTATCTAAGCTGGAAACTATAATTAAGCCGAAGAGCCCACAGACTAAATATGTTAACATCCAATATTGAAGTCTGTTGTGTTGAATTTAAGTGTGCCGACGTTTTAAATTGAAAGAAAGTGAAATCATGTCAATCAAGTGTAATGGTGTTAATTTAGTTGATTTATTTTAAATAAATGATAGTGTCTCTGTGACATATCAAACTAAGTTAACGTCTTTGTCACTTAATGGCTTTGTGTATTTATCCATCATAAAGATCACAGAAATATTGGGTAAACTGAAAAAGAACAGAATCCGTGAATTTACTATTCAATCTGAATAAGTAAATTAATTAAGGTAAAGAGGTCAGTATTAATATTGACCTCCTCATAACCCCTTACAATAGTCTGTAGAAAAAGTCTAAACATACATACAGACATAGACAGACATATACGTACAGACAGACATACAGCCGTATAGACAGACATACAGCCATAAACATATATATATATATAGACATACAGCCGTATAGACAGACATACAGCCATAAACATATATATAGACATACAGCCGTATAGACAGACATACAGCCATAAACATATATATAGACATACATATAGACATACATATAGACATACATATAGACATACATATAGACATACATATAGACATACATATAGACATACAGCGCTGTAGTAATAAAGAATTTACAATACAAACATTTGGTTCATGTTCTCAAAATAAGTCCAGTCTATAGTCAGGGTCAGTCGTGTTTTTTAAAAATATAGAACCACCACATTTCAAAATCAACCTTTCAAATCAACCTTTTGAATAGATCCAAAACTCCAGGGCGTCCCCCATCTTTTTTCTCTTTGGATCTGTTAAAAATAAATACCTGTTTATCAAATGACATATACAGTACCTGTTTATTAAACAACATATATAAAAGCAATGTGGTTTGTAGGTTTATCTGATTTATCCTACAGTACAACGTGCTTCTTAAATGATCCTTTAAATGGCTATGCTGTTGAATATAAAAATCTAAAAAGTTATTTTTTGTATAACTGATCATCTAATCAATGAATGAGCTGTTTCCTTTTATGAGCCTTCATTAATGTTATTAGTGATATATTCTTTATTATTATTAGTTATTTCTAGGAACACTTCCTAATATTCCCTTATTGCATTATTATATATCGCCACTGAGTGTCAGGCAGGCTCCCTCACTCACAGTCTTTAAGTCTTGATTAAAAACCCACTTTTATTCTTTCAACTTTAACATGATGTGATTTGTTTTGATCCTCTCTGTAATATACACTGTTCACTATTTTAGCTAGTTTCTGTTGCTTTTTCTATATAATTTGTTTTCGTTTTTGTTTTTTTTTTTCTTTTGTTTTCCTGTCTGCTTGGCTTGTTTCTATCGTACAGCACCTTGGTTGGCCCGCGTCAGCCTAAGTGCTCTATAAATAAAGTGGTATGGTATAAATAATCTAAGATCTCAAGCATAAAGCTATAAAAATTGTTCTAAAAATGTCTTAATCAATTCCTTTGTGGAAAAGCAGACCCACCAAAATGCACTCAGTTCAAGGACAATTGCTATCCTTCCTTCAGCTCCACAAACCTTTAATGTCTGTGGAGACACAATTTTAATCTTTAAAAAACAATATAAACATTAACTTGTTTCAGGGTTATGAGCTAGGATCATTATCTCTGTACCATCACGAAGTTACTGGAAGCGGAAAAATAAGTCGTCAGACCCACATAAGTACAATATAAACTACAAATTTTGTGGCCTTGCCCTAGCATGCCATCTCATGAGCATATGTGTTTTATTAAAAAAAATTAATCATAGCAGACTGCAGATTTGAAATACTATACCAGGGCATTGACAGATCTTCACAGATCCATACGGGGGGCATGACCTTCAGCTGGACAGTTGGCGTGGGTGACTTCAGGACCTGTCCTCATTTTCTTGTTGGAGAATGTGCTCAGACCACTCTTGTCAGAGCATCCAGTGACCGCATATTCTGGTCATGTGTGTTTGATGACCTTGTTCTGACAGGTTTTTGACAAAATCTTTGCCTTTGCTTTGCTGACAGTCTCTTATCTTATCTTTGTGGACAGTCTTTGTGGACAGTCTTTGTGGACAGTCTTTTCTTTGTGGACAGTCTTTTGCTTGGATAAAAGTCCAGTGCCCTCGAATGTTTATTTTGAGCAGGGCAGCCTGGGAGTCCAGCCTTGGTGTTCTCGGAAGTCAGTGAGCCAGCTTCTGGACACGCCCTTAATATCAAATCTGATCCGATCCAATCAATAACCACAGTAGTTTGTGATTCAAAAATTCAGACGCTGCATGTGTTCTTTGACATGACCCTATCTTAATATATGTACTACTAACTATGTGTTCTGTAAAGTGTCGTGAGGTCCTTCAGACTTACGGTTTCCGCTCCACAAACATCGTGAGGCCGCTTCTAAGAAAAAAATGAGAAAATAGAAAAATGTAAAAATCCTTAACAAACCAGGTTCAAAGTAATCATGTTATTTCTATAAGCATTTACCTTGAATAGAGTCACCTCTGCAAGTCTGGTTTGCACAATGGAATTTAAAATGTTCATTACATAAAAGTGAATTTTCAACAGAGGCATCCTTTTAATCTGATCTGCATAACAGATCTAAAATCATTAATTTACGTATGAGTAAAATTGTCAATTTAACCTGAAACTAGAAATTTTACCACTTTTCAGTGGTTTACTTATCAAAAGTTAAAGCATGGGCTGGGTGATTTTGCCCTGTGGTTCCAAGTTTCAATGTTTACAAGTCCAATTCTCACTTATTATAAACTGAGATCCAAATTATGTCCTAAATAGAAAAGTATTGATTAAAATAAAAAATGTGTATTCAGTCAAGGCGTGTCTGTGAGTGGTACTTCCCGTTTTAATATTCCATATTATTATTACTGTATACACAGCCCCAATCTGTTTGAAATAAAAACAACTCTTACTGCTGTCAAAGATTATGCATTGCATGGTCAAACGATATGTTATTCTAATTCCCTTTCAAATTTACCAGACCTCTTTTTGCCATTAATGGTCATAATTTATGCGAAACAACACCAAAATTAGGTTTTAACAGTGAAATGTGTCTTTTACTCCTGGTGAGTTGGCTGGATTCTTGCGCGTATTTAACCTACTTGCTGAAAAGTTACTTCTAATAAAGCATTTTTATTATTAATCATTTCAGTCACATTATATAACTCTTAAAAGGAAACAGCTCTTATAATCTACTTAACTGTGAAATAGCCTTTTAAAATCGATAAAACATTTTTAATGTATGCAAAAATCGTTTTAAAATGATGAATTTAAACTGAGCGTTTCAACTTACAATCTAGTCAAGTTTCTATTTGACAAGAATACTTTTTTATTCTTTATAAGTGTCAAAGTTTTATCAATTTAGTTAAACCTTTAAAAGACAGAATTTACTGGCAAGTCTAAAAATAGATTTCTGCTAAATTTGTCTAAGACTTGTTATCCTAAAATGCCTAAACTTAATTTTGATCTGATTATGGTTGTTAATTTAAATTAACAAGCTTATTATAAAAGTTTAAATAGTCAATAATTGTAATTCAATGCAGTATACCGGTAATACTTTCTCTACTTCCCATTTATTTTGCATTAAATCCAAATATATTCCGTGTTTTATCAACATCCTATGCGACTGCTATAAAAACATCCAGTTCCTCTCAACTTCACCTCGCAGTAACAGACTCTACTCAGAATCAAAACATGAACTGAACCTCTCTGGATGACCAAGATAAAACTGTTTTTGTTTCATGAATGTTACTTTTCTGTTCCCCTCAGATAATCACAGGTGACTGTGAGCATAGTTGCCAAGTCCGCTCATCATAAGCTACTCTGGGCTTTTTATTTTCTGTAGTCGCTTATTGTGGTTACTTGGGCTTACTTTGAACGTAAAGTCGCTTATTTGGGCTTGTTATTCATTTCACTTTATTCTTCGTCTAGTGACAAGACCACGCTAAAATTAGCTCCAATAAGTGGGGAAATATGGGGAAATAATATAATTAAAAAATGGGAGAAAAAGGGTGCACACTTAGCATGGTTAGCTGTTTAATTTTTTAGTTTATTTTTACTAAGTTGTACGCAGCTTTCATGAATGTCTATTGTTGTTATTGTCAATTGTTGTCATCACTCTTCGTTTAAAATTCAGATCTCAAATGAGTCCCAGAGGTTTAATGGGATTAATCAGTATTAATATGCAAAATGTATCTTTATTTCTTAGAGTGGATATGTTTTTCAAAGTGTTTAGCATAATTTTTGCCGTTTGTATGCAACGCCATAACAAATGTATGTTTATACTGGTTAAAAACGGTCTTAGTTTTACACAATGGGGTGGGTTGCCAGTTGGGCTCGTTTTGGGCTTGTTTTGGGCTGGTCGCTTGCTTCTGTCGCGAGATCTGGCAACACTGTATCAAAGTTCTCATGACAACAAGGCCTCCTGAATTCTTGCTTCGTCATCATTCGGCTTCTTCTACAGAACTATTTCGATAAAAATTGGTAAGCGAATTCTCAGTTTCTTTCTGCAGAGAAAACACAATTTAGAAACGTTTGGTTTCACAGTATAACTATATATTTGCACTGTTTTCGGACGGACGAAGCTTTTAGCTGGCGGCTCCGTTAGCATTAGCTTAGCTTTCATTTCCGACAAAAAAACGTAATTTGTGGATTATGTAAAATCGGATCTTTCGCCGTTAGATTTTCATGATAAAAACGGATCTGTCCGCTTGGTTCAGCGAAACAATTTGGAGTCTTTCTCGCTAAAATTTTATTAAATCGGACCGCTCGTGTAAGCGCCAGGCCTACTGTTAAAACGTCCGATTTTAACGTTGTTAAGCCTTTAAAACCTAAAATATTTGGATCAGAATTTTATAAACAAGATTGATCAAATTCTAAAGTCTTTATGTAGCATTCGGCTACATTCATGATTTAAAAAAAGTATTTAAATATTTATTTTATATTTAACCATAAGTTTTTAGGTCCTGTATATCAGAGATGATTATGTAACCTTTTATAATTTTTCTTAATATCAGGAAAAATACAATGGGAAATGTTTGCAATCAATCCTCTCTCAGTCACGTTTTAAATGGAATGCTGAATAAGAAAGTAATAATTTGTATTTGTGTTCTCAGATCCACCGAGAATTCTTCAAGCAAGTCAATCAAATTTCTTGGTTTGTAAAATTATTTAAATAAAAATCTACTTCTCAACATCAACTTTAGTTCTCGTGCCATATTTATGTTTATTTTTATTTTATTTATGTATGTTTCATTAGTACTGCCTCTCTGTTAGCACAGTACTTTTCTTGTAAGTAAATACAGTATAAATTTTCACACAGACGGGGAAGGAGGGTGTGGGGGAGGGAGTGGGGGGAGGGAAGTGAAGTGAAGGCCCACAAAAACAGATAACAGACAGCAGCCGAGCTACTCATGCACACACTGAGGAAAATGGGAGG
>JBBPBX010054789.1:0-23333 GCA_038048925.1 Garcialebias charrua | reverse complement strand
TCTGCTCACATATGATTGTACAGCCACACTTCCAGGCTGTCATATTGTTAAGTTTGCAGATGATACAGCGGTGGTGGGATGCATCACAAACAATGATGAGTCCAGCTACAGACAGGAGGTGGAACACCTGGAGAGCTGGTGCAAAGAGAATAATCTTCACATGAATGTGAAGAAGACAAAGGAGATGATTGTGGACTTCAGAAGGAACAAACACACCCATGCCCCACTGAAAATAGGTGGGTCTGCAGTGGAAGTGGTCTCCAGCTACAAATACTTGGGTGTACACATGAATGATAACCTCAGCTGGAGCAACAACACCACCAGCCTGATCAAGAAAGGTCATCAGAGACTCTACTTCCTCAGACGGCTGAGACGAGCTGGTCTGAGCAGCCCAGTCCTCACCTCCTTCTACAGGTGTGCAGTGGAGAGCATCCTGTGCTCCAGCATCAACGTGTGGCATGGAGGCTGCACAGTTGAAGAGAGGAAAGCTCTGCAGAGAGTGGTGAAGGCTGCACAGAAGTCTGTTGGAGTCAGTCTCCCCACCATCACAGACATTTACACCTCCAGATGCAGGAAAAGAGCCACCTGTATCATGAAAGACCTCACTCATCCAGCACACTCACTCTTTGCCCCACTCCCCTCAGGACGGAGGTTGAGGAGCATCAAATGTAGAACCACTAGACTGAGGAACAGCTTCTACCCTGAGGCTGTTAGACTCATGAATAAATAAAAATAAAAAAAATAAACACTGCAAAATATCACATCATGCTGATGCTGATCTGTTTTCTTGTTGCTGTGTTCATCTGTGTTCATCTGTGACCATCTGCTCATACAAACTCATGTTCGTGCTGCTGTTTATTCCCACTATATTAGGCTTAGTGTATTACTAGTTGATGTTTTTCTTAGTTAGTTCTCAGATGTTATTACTGTTTTTCTCTTTCATTTGTTGTTGGATGTAACTGGGACCTCGTGTACATAATCTCGTTTTCATCTCATGTACCACATGCGGTGCAAATGACAATAAAGACTCTCTGACTCTGACTCTGACTGATATATATATATATATATATATATATATATATATATATATATATATATATATATATATATATATATATATATATATATATATATATATATATATTAGGGGTGTAACGATACACAAAACTCACGAGACGAGACGAGAAAATCACAGATCTCGCGAGAACGAGACGAGATTTTAACATTAGTTCAAGAAAACTTCAAAGATCGGTTTTATGCCGCAAAAAGGCTTTTATTCTGTTTTAACATGTATTACAAACCCAACTGATGTCTTCATTTTACTGATTGAATCTCCTTAGACCTTAGAACGTTCAACTTTGTTAAAAAAAATAGATATTCACGCAGGACTTTCCAAAAATTGAACATAAATATCCGCATCAGCGCCCGTCACTCACCAGTGTTGCCAGATTGGGCGGTTCACCGCGATTTTCCTTCTGACTTTTGCGGGTAAAGAGTGCTTTGGGTGGGTGGGACTCTATCTGGCAACACCGGTCACACCGGTGTTTACACGCGTGTCTTTACATTCGGGGCAGCGTCGGCAGCGCCGGGACCCTCCATCAATGTAGAGGCGTCTGCGGCACCGGGACCCTCCATCAGTAGTTGGGGCGTCTTCTATAGCAACTTCATCCGGCGAAGCCATGCTGTCCGTGACGCTGACTTGCTAGGGGCTCTGCTAGCGCTAGCATTAGCATCTCGCGAGACAACGTTACCTCTCAACGAGAGATATCGCGGGAGTTTAATATCGCGAGATCTCGTACAACGAGATCTCGTTACATGCCTAATATATATATATATATATATATATATATATATATATATATATATATATATATATATA
Organism: Garcialebias charrua; assembly: GCA_038048925.1. Taxonomy (NCBI): domain Eukaryota; kingdom Metazoa; phylum Chordata; class Actinopteri; order Cyprinodontiformes; family Rivulidae; genus Garcialebias; species Garcialebias charrua. The sequence continues at coordinate 21,454 of JBBPBX010054789.1, read as the reverse complement.
TATATATATATGATATATATAATATATATATATATATATATATATATATACAGGGAGTCCCCGAGTTCCGGACCTAAGGACCGTTCGTAACCCGATCTTGACGTTAAGTCAGAACCCATAGCACGTGCGTTTGTAAGTCCGGATTTTCGTTCATAAGTCGGAAAATGTATGCTAGCGCTGCACCAAACACCCGTTTTTCAACACAAACATACATACTGGTTCATAAACATGCACAGAACATTGTTTGCAAACGGTTAGCTAACACACTTTCATCTAAAAACACCTAAAACACATACCAGTGCTGTATTTAATGTACAAATGTACTGTTCGTAAATCCGTTCGAAAGTCCGAGTTGCCGTAAGTCGAGGACTCATATATATCAATATATATACATACTGGTTCAGAACGCAGCTGCCCGATTTTTAACCAGCACACGCAAAAGAGAGCACATTACACCAGTCTTGGCCTCCCTGCACTGGCTACCGGTTCATCTTCGAATCCAATTCAAAATTCTCATGTATGTCTACAAATCGCTGAACAGTCTCGCCCCCGCCTATCTCTCGGATCTGATACACCCATATGTCCCTCCACGTGCTTTGAGGTCAGAGGACCGGGTACTCTTAAGAGTTCCAGAAACTCGCCTTAAGCGCAGGGGTGACAGGGCGTTCTCTGTAGCAGGCCCAAGACTCTGGAACGAGTTACCGCTGCTCATCAAACAGGCCCCCTCCCTCTCAGTTTTCAAATCCCGGTTAAAAACTCACTACTACTCCATTGCTTTCAATGCCAGCTGATTTATATTTGATCGTTTTACTTATGATCTGCAATGTTTTTATGTTTTTCGTGTTGTACTTCATTGTCTGTGTTGCCTGTTGCGTGTTTGTTTGTTCAGCACTTTGGTGTGGACTTGTTCCTGTTAAAAGTGCTTTATAAATAAAATGGTATGGTATGGTACGGTACACAGAAAAAAACACACACAGTCACGAGACTAGATTATCCAAGCACGCGACAAAAAGACGTAGCTGCTAACAGCTACACATGCCAACAGCTACACATGCTAACAGCTACAGATGTAAACAGCTACAGACGCTAACAGCTACAGACGCTAACAGCTACAGACGCTAACAGCTACAGATGCTAACAGCTACAGACGCTAACAGCTACAGATGCTAACAGCTACAGACGCTAACAGCTACAGATGCTAGCAGCTACAGACGCTAACAGCTACAGACGCTAACAGCTACAGATGCTAACAGCTATAGACGCTAACAGCTACAGATGCTAATAGCTACAGACGCTAACAGCTACAGCTGCTAACAGCTACAGACGCCAACAGCTACAGACGCTAACATCTACAGATGCTAACAGAGTGAACTAACTTACTCTTGTTGAGGACACAATTTACTCAGCACTCAAGTCCTCTCAAGTTCGTTGCATGTGTGGAGGAAAGACTCTATCCTAAACCAGATAATACAATAATTTATTCAGCTTCCAGCTCGAAGGAGACGCTAACCAAGCAGGATTACAGAAACAGAAAATCCACACAGAGTATTTATACTTAAAGACTACACCCAGAAATGTTGCAAAACACGTTATTCTAGCACACATCACTTAAAGGTGAAGTCTGCAGTTTCTGTAGAACATCAGCACTTAGAAAAAATTTCAACAAGCAAAGCATTCTGATCCCTCCCCCTCAGAGCCATATATGGCTCTGCCCCCTTGTGGTCTGTTGAAATTCAAATTCAAGCTCTGTTTTTATTGGCTGATTCAAATTCAAGCTCGGTTTTTATTGGCTGGTTACAAACTTTGTTTTTATTGGCTGGAAAATGGCGGGTCACTTTTTCTTTTTAGAAATGCTTATTTACCACCTGGAGAAGCAAGGGGACAATATTTTTTTTTTGTTTTTTTCAGAGATTACCTCTCTAACATCAATCTAGTGACAGAGTGAAGAAATATGTTAAAATATATTGTTAGAAAAGTTACATATAGCAGCTTTAATTCATTTCTTGTCCAGCAACAGTTTGCAACTTCCTTATATGGAGTTGCTTTTGACTAAAAGAAGTTTATGTTACTGAAACATTCTGTCATGAAACCAATCCTAGTTTTGCTCATCTTGAGCGGTTGGTCAGCATTCTTCCCATTTCATTCAACAGGGAGTGGTTGCAACTTGTCAAACTAAATCAGTCCCACAGATAGACACCTCCACACTCTCCACAGACAAGAAGCTGCAGTGTTACAAGCCTCTGGCAGCAGCAGCTTGGAACTAAATCACAGAATAAAGTATTTGACTCACGAGAAGTATTTTTTCATTAGTAATAGAAATAAATCAGGGAGCTAAATCCAGACGTAGCTTCTCATCACGAAGGGAAAAAAAGAGGCCAAGCTTGCGCCTGATTTTTAGCCCCACGTGCAGTTTCATTTGGTGCTCACAGCATTGGAGTGGTCATTTAGGATTTCAATAAAGCTGGTAAATCCAGTTCACTTTATGGATCTGGGTCAGTCTAACCCTGTAGCGGCTAAAATCCTATATTTTAGGATACAGGCTGTTATTGGAATGCGTTGGTCTTACGTGCGCTCAATTCAAATTCATAATGCCGATCCTCATTTTGATTTATAATAAAATCGTTTATTATCCAAGCAATGTCCATTGTCTTACTGTTTCTGTTTATATCCAGTCCACATAAATTCGACATCAATCCTTATTTCAAGCACAGTAGAAAACTGTTTGCCTCTTCTCGTTAACAACACCTGAACAGATTCACACCTACCCTTAAGTAGCCCACCCCCACTCAGACACTCAGAACTCAAAATGAAATACGCACCCTGATGGCGATAAACACAGGAAGGATAAATGGCTCCTACCACTTTAGATTTGCTGGAGTTTTTTTTTTTTTTAGAGATGTTAAAAAAATATCTAATGATTTTTTTAACATTTATTAAAGTAAAAGACCAGATTCTTATAAAGAAGGGGGTGGGGATCAGTTTCTACCATATTTTTTTTTAATAAAATTTAAAAAAATCTATATTCCTGTCACCATCACCCCATTTGGTCCCTACGGGCGACCTGACCCCTGATTTATTACATGTGTTGTGCAATACTGTATTGGCTTATTCAGTTATGCAAGGTACATCAACATAGGTACATTGTACATAAAAAGAATCCTAATACATTTAAAGATAATTAATTATATGTTTGGCATTTTTGTATTGGTAGATCTTTTTGACTTGGTTTTTTTATAAGTAGCTCGCATGCTGAAAAAGTATGAGCACCCCTGGACTAGATCAATTTATAGATAAACAAAATATTCTAAGCAACAGTCAGTATGGGTTCAGAGCAAAAAACTCTACATCAATGGCTCTCATGGAATTAATGGAACAAATAACTACTGCTGTCGATCAAAAACAATATTGTGTCAGTATTTTTTGTTGATTTAAAAAAAGCATTCAATACTATTGATTAGGGGTGCACCGATTTCAATTTTCTGGCCGATCACCGATTTTTAGAAAGTCTGACCTGCCGATTCCGATTTTGGCCAATACCAATTTTCAGGCGTTAAAAGGTCAAAATGCACCCTAAATTTTCATGATTTTCCAACCTTTGCGGAGGCAGATGCGATCGGTGGATAAAATCGGCTTCTCATTAAAAGATCGGCCGATCACCGATCTCCCCAAATTAAAGAAATCGGGGCCGATCGATCGGCTGGCCGATTTATCGGTGCATCCCTACTATTGATCACACCATTCTCCTTGAAAAATTGAACAAATATGGTATTAGAGGACCAGCATTACAGTGGGTATCTAGCTATTTAAAAGATAGGAGACAATTTGTACAAATAAATGATGTAAGATCTGACCTCTGTAATATCACATGTGGAGTTCCCCAAGGCTCTGTACTTGGACCAAAGCTATTTATTTTATATGTGAATGACTTGGTAAATGTGTCAGGACTCCTTAAATGTGTACTTTTTGCTGATGATACCACTTTTTTCTGTTTAGGTGAAGATGTAGAACAAATGTTGGAATTGATAAAGACAGAATTTGTCAAGATACAAACTTGGTTTAAAATCAATAAATTATCATTAAATCTAGAAAAAACTAATTACATGATATTCAGTAATAAAAAGAAAACTGTTGATGTTCCACTCAAAATTGAGGTGTTGAGATTTGTAGAGTGAGTGAGGTGAAGTTTTTGGGTGTTATCATTGATGACAAACTGACATGGAAACAACACATAAATTCTGTAAGAATAAAAATAGCTAAATCGATTGCAGTACTGTACAAAGTCAGAGACCTATTGAATGATAAAGCTCTGTATTTGTTGTATAACACAATCATTGTTCCACACTTAATCTATTGTATTGATGTTTGGGGGAAAGCGTGTAAAACAATCACAAAGCCTATGTCATCAAACATACGAGTTAGTTACCTGAGTCTGTGTCATCAAACATACGAGTTAGTATGTTTATTAAATGTTTTAGTGTTTTAGTGTTTAAATGGTTACTGTTGCACCGAGGGACTGAGAGAAATGCAATTTCAATCCTGTGTATGTCCTGTACATATTGCAGTTTTGACAATAAAGTTGACTTTGACTTTGAGTTTGTGTCATCAAACATATGAGTTAGTTACCTGAGTCTGTGTCATCAAACATACAAGTTAGTTACCGTATTTTCCGGTGTATAGGTCGCACCTTTTTATGGTTTTTTCAAGGCCTGCGACCTATACACCGGTGCGACCTATTTATGGATTTTTTTTCATATTTTTAGACCAATTTTTGGCTGAGTTATGGCCCTTTTTCCCTGTTGCATAAAATGGTGCAGTACCAGTTTTGGCCACCAGGGGGCAGTGCACATGCAGTACCAGTTTCGGCCACCAGGGGGCAGTGTATGTGCAGTACCAGTTTCGGCCACCAGGGGGCAGTGCAAGTGCTGTACCCGCTAGGGGCATGAGTACCGGTACACCAACCCAAGAAAAAGAAGTACTGGATGTAGCTTGTTAGCTCTGTTTGTTTGCTGTTTGTTAGCAAGATAAGTCAAAAACCACTGAGCGGATTTTTCTGAAACTTACAGAATGGAATGGAATCACAGTGTGGACGTTTACAAGTGAGTACCTTTATTAGATGTTTGAGATAAAAAAAATAAAAAAACGATATTTTTGTAGCATGTAGCTTCTAGTGTTAGCTTCTGTATTTGTTATAAATAACTTCGAATCCACTCGGTGTATATTTATTTCTGCTTACAGAGTAATTATAACACTCCAATGTACTTAACTATGTCCTGGATGAATCATTTGAGATGAGATTCGATTTTTATTCGTGTCAGAGGCGGACTGGTCTCGTGTTGGCCTTCGTTTTATGTCTGTGTACTTCTGTTAACGTCATAAATAGCTTCAAAACCACTCGGTGTATATTTATTCTGCTTAGAGAGTGCAATTATAGGAGCTTTAATGTACGTTACTATGGTCTCGAGAAAACATTTGACCTAAAATTCGATTTTTTATTCATTTTCTGAGAGACGGACTCCTCTCGTTTTTAGCTTTGTTAGCTTGTGGTTTACTTCGGTTTGCTTAAATAACTTTGAATCCACTCGGTGTATATTTATTTCTGCTTACAGAGTAATTATAACACTCCAATGTACTTAACTATGTCCTGGATGAATCATTTGAGATGAGATTTTTATTCGTGTCAGAGGCGGACTGGTCTCGTGTTGGTCTTCGTTTTATGTCTGTGTACTTCTAATAACGTCATAAATAGCTTCAAAACCACTCGGTGTATATTTATTCTGCTTAGAGAGTGAAATTATAGGAGCTTTAATGTACGTTACTATGGTCTCGAGAAAACATTTGACCTAAAATTCGATTTTTTATTCATTTTCTGAGAGACGGACTCCTCTCGTTTTTAGCTTTGTTAGCTTCTGGCAGACATTAGCAGCAGAGCTAAACACTCGGTCCATATTGCCGGGTTGACTCAGCGGTCACGCGGTGCGTCAGCGGTGGATGACGCGTTACGTCGGCGGTGACGTAGGTGCGACCTATACACCGGTGCGACCTATTTATGGATTTTTTCCAATTTATTGATAAATATTGGACACTGCGACCTATACAACGGTGCGACCAATACACCGGAAAATACGGTACCTGAGTTTGTGTCAACAAACTTACGAGTTAGTTACCTGAGTTCATCAAACATACGAGTTAGTTACCTGAGTCTGTGTCAAACATACGAGTTAGTTACCTAAGTTTGTGTCATCAAACATACAAGTTAGTTACCTGAGTCTGTGTCATCAAACATATGAGTTAGTTACCTGAGTTCATCAAACATACAAGTTAGTTACCCGAGTTTGTGTCAAAATACGAGTTAGTTACCTGAGTCTGTGTCATCAAACATACGAGTTAGTTACCCGAGTCTGTGTCATCAAACATACGAGTTAGTTACCTGAGTTCATCAAACATACGAGTTAGTTACCTGAGTTTGTGTCAAACATATGAGTTAGTTACCTGAGTTTGTGTCATCAAACATACGAGTTAGTTACCTGAGTTTGTGTCATCAAACATACGAGTTAGTTACCTGAGTTCATCAAACATACGAGTTAGTTACCTGAGTCTGTGTCATCAAACATACGAGTTAGTTACCTGAGTCTGTGTCATCAAACATATGAGTTAGTTACCTGAGTTGTCATCAAACATACGAGTTAGTTACCTGAGTTTGTGTCATCAAACATACGAGTTAGTTACCTGAGTTTGTGTCATCAAACATACGAGTTAGTTACCTGAGTTTGTGTCATCAAACATACGAGTTAGTTACCTGAGTTTGTGTCATCAAACATACGAGTTAGTTACCTGAGTTTGTGTCATCAAACATACGAGTTAGTTACCTGAGTTTGTGTCATCAAACATACGAGTTAGTTACCTGAGTTTGTGTCATCAAACATACGAGTTAGTTACCTGAGTTTGTGTCATCAAACATACGAGTTAGTTACCTGAGTTTGTGTCATCAAACATACGAGTTAGTTACCTGAGTTTGTGTCATCAAACATACGAGTTAGTTACCTGAGTTTGTGTCATCAAACATATGAGTTAGTTACCTGAGTTTGTGTCATCAAACATACGAGTTAGTTACCTGAGTTTGTGTCATCAAACATACGAGTTAGTTACCTGAGTCTGTGTCATCAAACATACGAGTTAGTTACCTGAGTTTGTGTCATCAAACATACGAGTTAGTTACCCGAGTTTGTGTTATCAAACATACGAGTTAGTTACCTGAGTTTGAGTCATCAAACATACGAGGTAGTTGCCCGAGATTGTGTCATCAAACATACAAGTTAGTTACCTGAGTTTGTGTCATCAAAGATATGAGTTAGTTACCTGAGTTTGTGTCATCAAACATACGAGTTAGTTACCCGAGTTTGTGTCATCAAACATACGAGTTAGTTACCAGAGTCGGTGTCATCAAACATACGAGTTAGTTACCTGAGTTTGTGTCATCAAACATACGATACAGAAAAGAGCTGTAAGAATTATCACTAGAAAACATTACCGTCATCCATCTAGTACATTATTTTATCAACTGAAGTTATTGAAGTTCCATGATTTGGTAGATTATAATATTTTATCAGTTATATATAGGCTCAGAATAACACATTACCTTTAAATATCCAAATGCATTTTGTTAAAAGACAAAGTTGTTATAACCTTAAAGGTGAAGTCTGCAGTTTCTGTAGAACATCAGCACTTAGAAAAAATTTCAACAAGCAAAGCATTCTGATCCCTCCCCCTCAGAGCCATATATGGCTCTGCCCCCTTGTGGTCTGTTGAAATTCAAATTCAAGCTCTGTTTTTATTGGCTGATTCAAATTCAAGCTCGGTTTTTATTGGCTGGTTACAAACTTTGTTTTTATTGGCTGGAAAATGGCGGGTCACTTTTTCTTTTTAGAAATGCTTATTTACCACCTGGAGAAGCAAGGGGACAATATTTTTTTTTTAGTTTTTTTCAGAGATTACCTCTCTAACATCAATCTAGTGACAGAGTGAAGAAATATGTTAAAAATATATTGTTAGAAAAGTTACATATAGCAGCTTTAAGGGAACAGAGATGTTTATAAGACCACAATTCAGAACTAGTTTGAAGGGACGTTCTACCTCAATCCAGGGAATTAGATTATGGAATGGCTTGGAGAATGAAGTTAAAAATGCCAATTCAATGTTTACATTTAAGAAAATGATCAAAATGAATTTGTTAAAAATATATATATAAAATGACGTATTGTGTATTGTATTAGTTAGAAAATTAGAAAGAGTTAGTCATTTTGTACTGTTGGTGGAAGATTATTATTGTTTAATCTGATTAGAAAGAGTAAGTCATTTTGTACTGTTGGTGGAAGATTATTATTGTTTAATCTGATTGTTTGAAAAAAGGGGCAGATATAATAAGATTTATTCTTCTTTCTGCTACCTTTCTTTTTTATATTTTGTACATTATCATTTATGGGATTGTCTTGTATTGTGTTTCTTTTGTAAAAAAATGAACAAATTTAATAAACATAAACAAAACAAAGGGGCCGAGCTGGTGACGTCACCCGGAATTGATAACTTCGCGCCTGATTTAGCCACGTGCAGCTTCATTTGGTGCTCAAAAGCATTGGAGTGGTCATTTAGGATTTCAATAAAGCTGGTAAATCCAGTTCACTTTATGGATCTGAGTCAGTCTAATGAGTCACTAAAGTAATCCGGTTCACTTGAGTCGTTCACTCTTTGTTAGTTTTGGATCAGCACAGAGAGTAAGAAGCTAACTCCTTTATCTTCCAGAAAACTGCTACTAACTTGTAACAAAGTCACTGGAGAGAAAGAATAAAGACACAAACCTAAAAGATGCAGTTGATGGTTGGGACTGAAAACAGCATCTAACATGTGTCTTGCTCCGTTTGTTCCTGAGCTGCAGCTCTACTTCCAAAATCCTCAGACTTTTCTTCTTCCTCTGCTTCCAGCTGTTTGAGCCGCTGTCTCCACATCTGTTCACTTCCGGTCAGCAACATTTACAGATGTTACAGCTCAATTTAACGTTCACTTCAACTCATTTGAGCAGCAGTCGAGAGAAAAAGCCTTCAGCTCGTAGCACAACTGACACTGACGTCAGAATTGAGCAACTTCCGGTGCTGGGAGAACATCACTTCCGTTAGCTGCTGCTCTTCAAAATAAGAGCTCGAACTGAGCTGCTCTTCAGCTACTTGCTACATCCTTCAGTTTCTGTGTTCCCATGGTAACTTGTCAATATTTCACTGAATTTAGACCCATCAGATGTAGTTTAATAAGGATTAGTATTTAATCAACACATATTCTAGAATAATAAAGTTCACTCTTTGCATTTCAACAGTGGTATTTTTTCTTAAATTCATTCATTCATTCAACCTTTATTTAGTCAGGTAAATCTTTTGAACCTCATGGGCTCATTTACGAAAGCGACCTGCTAAAACTAAAGAACAATGAACAGCAATGATAGAATTTCCTTAAACAATAAACAAACAAACAATAAACAATAGAAAACAAAAGAGAGAAAAAAACAAAAAGATTTTTATTTTATTTTATTTTTTTAACAAAGTATCAAAAAACTAGCAATACATTATAAGGTAGACGTATAAAATCAAAGACAGGAACAAATCTGCATTGGTTTTTGCCAGAATTCCAACAGATTCTGAAAACCATTTAAATGTTTGTTAAATGTTTGTTCAACTGTCATCTAAAGGTCCAGTTCCGGTTGATTTATGGAGCATTTGAACACATGTAAACTAAGAATTTGGACATGTAGCAGGGCACCAGTACGGAGCCCGTCCGGTGACATAGTGGCGGCCGCCACTAGAGGGCGCTAGGGGCGCCGCCCCTCCTTGGAACTGCAGCTCTTCTTCTTTACCATTTGAAGATTTAATTTTTTTTTAATAAAAGTGAAATAATAAAATAAAAATATTTCGAAATGCATGCATATATGTTTTTAGTTGTGTAGGATAAATATTTTATGAGTAATTGTTTGTTTCAAAAAACGTTTTCTGATTTGACGTACTTCCGGTTTCCCCGCTCGGCGCCGCCTGTGGCTTTCCCATTGAATCTAATTATAATTAGCATCCGCTAGCGGCCGTAGTTAGTTTATGTCCCATCTGTCCAAAACTATTGAACTGTACAGGTCGCATTTTCCGTCGCCCTCGAGCCTGGACTCGTCTCTTATCGCCACGGATCGCCAGCGCTTCCGGTTCGAGCCAGGAGGGACGGGGGACTCTCTCTTTGTTTACACCTTCAGAGCTGACACACGCAATTAGCGACGTTGAACAGCAGTAATTATTAATGGTGCCTTTCTACACAGGTAAGCAAGTAATATTAAGTGAGTTTAATGAATCGCTACATGAGCAAAGTTTGAGCTGATCTCTGTGTGCGTGACGTGGTGTGTTGTGTTGCGGTCAGTCAACAGTACAGCAAGGGCTTGCTGTCTCTCCAACAGTAGCTAGCTACAAGCTGTGCTTATCTGTGGTGTATTGTACAACATTATAAAAGTTGCTAGTTATTATAAACCCGAATGTCTGAAGACGACTCCTGTCTGTCCATCTTCAGCTCATGTCATGAACTGTTTTACTCCTCAGTGTCTGTGTTAAAGGTTCAGTATGTAACATTTTTTATAAACATATTTCTTCACTCTGCCACATCTCCTGACAGTAGCTACAAGACAGATGCTTAAACTGCTAAGCTTCAGCAAAAAGAGGAAAATATTGATGAGTAGCAAAACACTAAAAGTAGCAATTTTTTTGCTGAAAGTATCAAAATGCTAGTTAAAAGCAGTGGTGGAGGAGAAAGTACTCAAACACTGTACTTAAGTAAAAGTACAAATAAACAGACAAAAATGTACTCTAGTGTAAGTAGAAGTACCACATTAATGTTTTTACTTAAGTAAAAGTAAAGAAGTATTTGCTTTTAAAAATACTTAAAGTATTAAAGTAAAAGTACTTGCTGAATGTATTACCTAATGCAATGGCCTACAGTATCATTAAGTGTGCGTACTGTATATGTATATTTTCTGTAATACTTTAAAAGTGTTGTTCCAGTTTAAACAACAATGCTGCAGATAGTGCATGTTTTTAATGTATTGTGTTTTTATTGTGTGACACCGTTCACACTTGGGCTTGTGATTCTGTGTGCGTCAGAATTTCAGGGATGACCTGCAGGTTAAATGTCATTAAATAAAATAAGAAAGAGGAATGATTATACCTCTGAATTTTTTTATTTAACACAAAATAAAACCAGTAAAAACATTGAAGTAAAAGTTGTCTGATGAAAAAAGGAGCATTAGACCTAACAAAGGAATAGACATTGATCACTTCAACTCCAGTTTGTCATCAACTCTGATTAAAATACTGTCTAGTCAACCTTGTAATGGGTCAATAGTGAACAATATTTTAACTTCCTGACACCATTTGCAAAACTTGGACCCAAGTGTTGAGTCATTTGGAAACATTTCTTGTCTCCTAACGTCCCATGAACTGACACATTTTAATATTGCAGCAATAATTTATTGTTCAAGTTCAGAAGATTATTTTTGTCCAGTCTGTCTCTTTTGGGAGAGAGAATCTGTCCTGCTGTACTGAATAGTCTTTCAATAATCTTTCAATATTTTTTTTAATAAGGCCATGGGTGGTGCATATCTTCTAGCTGATTCTCCACGGTGGAATCCATTGTGGGTGAGAACTGGTCCCAGGACCAAGATGGAAACGAGGACTGGAAACACAACAAAAAACAAGGTAAGTGTCTCTCAAAGTACTGTACTCACAAACTGGCTAGAAGCATAAATACCATGAGTAGGCATCAATGCTCCAGCGAAGAGTACTTGACTGCAGCCTTAAGTATAGGTGGAGCTCATCAGGTGGATCACAGTAAAATAAATCATTTTTCTTCCCCATAAATCAGTTATTTAAAATCTAATCTGGAATCATTCCTCCTTGTTAGACTTGAGTTGACCTGTTTAAGTTGGGCCCAAATTTGTTATTATCTTTTGATTTATTTTTCATTGAAATTGTAATGATTTCAGTAAACCCAGATTGGTACGAGACCCGGAACGAGACAAGACTCCACAAGATAGAAAATTAAACAGTGTTTATTTTGTGCAGGTGACTATTTACAGGTGATCCTCTGGAGCTCCTGAGAAACAAACAGGATGTCAGATGGATTGGAATAAGAGTGGTCCTTTGATTATTCGTGATGTTTTTCCTCTTACAGGTTGGATGGTTTGAGTAGAGCGTGAGAGTGAATCCAAGTGAGTCCAGAGGATGGTGAACCAGTTCCACTCCACAGATGGATGGCTTGGAGGATCAGGCACGAGGACCAGGAACTGAACCCAAGGCGAGCCAGAACAGAAAGGGATCCACGAACACAGGAGAACTGGAGGCACAGAGAACAAGGTTAGAAACTCTTTTTGAGGAAACAAACAGGCTGAGAGCATAAATACCATAAATAGCTCAATGCCCCAGCGAAGAGTAGAACTTGACTGCAGCCTTATATAGTTGAAGGTCTCTTCAGGGAGATGACCGGCAGCTGTGGTAATTGGCGGCCATCTTGGGTAGGAGCTGCAGCCAGTAGAACTCTCACAGAAATTTAATTATTTGTTAGTTTATTTTTGGAACTATTAAATTGAATTATTTGGTGGATTTTTGAACACCTTTGTCCTTATTTAAGTCTGGACCCTCCACAATTCTATTTACATTATGAACTTGTATTACTAAAATAATTATAACAGAATATGATAGAAGTTGTCCAAAAATTGAAAAGTGGAAGCAGAACACTCTCATTGGCCCTCATGCACGAACCGTTCGTACGCACAGATTTGTTCTTATACTGTGCGTACGAGTGATTTAGGATCATTCGTGGCATTCAACAATGTTTTCGTATCCTAGGATTTTTTTCAGATACGAACAAAATTTACGTGTGGTCCCGACCTGTCGTATATTTTACGAGGAGTCGGTCCGCTGTCATCCAGACGGCCTTTTCTCCACTAATAACTTTATATTTCGTTATTTAGAAAATATTTTGAGTTTAAAAACAATTAAATGCAACCACACATATTGGTTTAATTAAAGCGGCTTCAACACCCCCCCCCCACGTCCACCACCTTGCGCCACCCGCGCGTGACCCCCCGCGCCACTCATGTCGACCACCGTGTGCCACGCAACGCGCCCGCGCAACCACGCCACGCGCCCCCACCCCGCGCAACTCATGTCGACCACCGTGTGCCACGCAACGCGCCCGCGCAACCACGCCACGCGCCCCCACCCCGCGCAACTCATGTCGACCACCGTGTGCCACGCAACGCGCCCGCGCAACCACGCCACGCGCCCCCACCCCGCGCAACTCATGTCGACCACCGTGTGCCACGCAACGCGCCCGCGCAACCACGCCACGCGCCCCCACCCCGCGCCACTCATGTCGACCACCGTGTGCCACGCAACGCGCCCGCGCAACCACGCCACGCGCCCCCACCCCGCGCCACTCATGTCGACCACCGTGTGCCACGCAACGCGCCCGCGCAGCCACCCCACGCCACGCGCCACTGTCGTGCCACCCCGTGCCACTGTCGGCACACACACACACACACACAGCGCCGCTGCAGAGACAGGGGAGAAAAAAGCGAAACCAGCTTATACAGTTGTTTCATGTCATTTTTAATATAAACTGCCTGTTGACTGTGGGCGCTCACTGATGTCATCTGTATTCTGTGTGGGTCTGCGCTCAGATCCGGGGCTGACACTATGATCAAAGGCGAGTCAATTTTAATTCGCCAAACGCGTTTGTGTGTTTTCTGACGCATAAAAGCCGGAATGAATGGACACTTCCTGCTCGCGGTGGCAGGAAACTATATCCTTATATGGTGTTTTGAGGGGTGGGAATTATGTAAATAACCTCTCGCGTGCACGAGCAGGTGAATAGAACAGGTGGGATTCATCATTATTTACACAGCTCATATACACACATTTCCTGACGATAGAAGACTTTGTTGGATCTGACGTGGCATGTTCGTACGAACGCTTCATACGAACAAAAGTAGGAGAAATTTAGGATAAAAATACGAACATTTTCGTGCATGAGGGCCATTCTCTTTTCACACTGATGCCTCAAACAAGGTGAAGATGAAACATGTTTTATTAATGATAGTGTTATACAAATGGATACAACTGATATATACAAATAAAAACATGAACAAACTTACTTTACAGTATACAAACATAATTATGCATACTTCTACACATGCTTAAATTTTTTTTATTGCGCCCCCCCATAAAAAAAAATCACCAGCCGCCATATGTTAATAAAACGTTTTAATAAAATACAATAAAACCATGGATCGCTGGTCCAGCTCACCAGAAGACCAGAGCATCTGATGGGACTCTGGCAGCAACGTAAAACCCGAGTTTAATTCTCGTGACAGCCATTTCCTTGTTCATTTCAGCGGAGGGAGAGAAGGAGGAGGGCGCGAGCGATCACTTGACTTTTGGCCCAAAAAACAAAAGAAAACTCCAGATAAGGGATTAAGAAGGGGAAATTAATAAATTTGTGTCACATATAAAACAGTTCTGCATCGCTTTGCATCGCTTTGAATGAGAACATGCCGGTGCTCGCTGACTGCGCGCTGGCAGAGCCCTTTTATAGGGCTCTGCGCGCTGGGACAGGTGGGGGCGTGGGTTAGGGTCCAAAACTCCGCCCCTTCTGTTCTCTGATTGGTCCGAACAAAAATCTACCGGAGAAATGGTTGTTAACAGTGTTGCCAGGTGTACGATAATTATCGTATTTGTACGATAATTTTGCCCTCTGTACGATGTACGATCAATAATCCCGAAAAAGGCCAAAAATACGATAATTTGACAGTTCCTTGAATGTGTAGTTGTGATCGGTTTCCATCAGCCTGTCGCAACTGTCTGTCGGAGTTTTTTGTGAACCCTGAATGCATCTTGAAATTCCAGCCAATCGTGCTTTTCTAAATGTGACATAAGAGTGACGTGCATGCAGAACAACGGCCATGATTGGCTGAATAGCCCGCTGCGCCCGCCCCATGAGTTAGAAAAGAAGAAAAGCAGAGCTGTGTCTCGTGTGACACCGGTCTGGAAGAAGAAGTGATGAAAATGAGAGAACATTTATATAAAGTTAAATGTTAAATGATAATTAAGAAATATATTAAGAAAATATGGCAGGAAACCTGGGACATTACTGTACTGATAGCTGTTATTATTGTAGCTACCGCTAGGGGAGCTGTAGGCTACTGCATGTAGATACTGTACAGAACGTAGTAGAAGAAGAGTTGAATAAAGAAGTTATCAAGCTAACGCACGAGGCTTCTTCCCGATGTTTTATTCTTACTAAGAATAAGAACATTACATGGTACCAGGAGTCGTCGAACAAGAAGCAACACAATGATGGATGCATTAAAACCGCCAGGTCCGTTGAAACTGACTGGAAACGTGGATGCAGGTTGGAGAGCTTTTAAACAGCAGTTCATGCTGTACCTCGCGGCTGTCGGAGTGGATCGGCGGGCAGATGAAAGGAAAATAGCCATACTGCTCACCGTCGCCGGAACAGAAGCGATAGAAGTCTTCAACACGTTTGTGTTTGCTCAACCCGAGGACAAAGATAAGTTTGAAGAGGTTGTGAAGAAATTTGACGAGCATTGTCTGTCAAAGAAAAACGAAACTTATGAGAGGTACGTCTTTTGCTCACGCCTACAGCAAGCGGGTGAGTCATTTGATACCTTCCTCACAGACCTCAAGCTTAAAGCTCAGTCATGTAATTTTGGTGACCTCAGAGACTCAATGATAAGAGATCAGATAGTGTTTGGCACCAATGACAAGAAACTGAGAGAGAAATTATTAAGAGAAATGGAGCTAACTTTGGACAATGCTATAAAAATATGTCAAGCCAGCGAGTTAGCACGAAGGCATGTCATCTGTTTTCAAGAGCCTGCACAAAGAACAGCACATCAAGAAGATGAGACTGTCAATGCAGTGATGAAAAGAACATCTTGGAACAAATTTAAAAATTATGACAGCAAAAGCAAAGACAATAATGAAGAAATTTACAGTTGCAAAAGATGTGGTGAAAAACACAGACAAAGACAATGTCCTGCCTTTGGTAAAAAATGTGCAACATGCAAAGGACTAAACCATTATGCTAAAATGTGTTTCTCCAAGAAAAGAGGACAAGAAATCCACACAGTGCAGGAGGACACAGCTGACTATGCATTAAGTGAAACATTTTACATCAAAATGGTGTCACAAGATGAAGATGCTCAGCTCACAGTCTTCAAAAGCAGACGCTGTTAAAGCTGTAAATGTGGTCGCAGAAGACAAATGGACTGCTCCACTATTGGTTAATGGGACCATAGTGACATTCAAAATTGACACTGGGGCCAAAGTTAACTTAATCAGCGAAAGGGATTTCAACACATTAAAGGAAAAGCCTAAAATTCAGTCAGAAAAAGTCTCACCTCTGAAGGCTTATAACAACCAACCGATACAAACAAAAGGTGGCTGCAGACTGAATGTAACAGTAAAAGGCAAAGAGCATGATCTACTGTTTACCATTGTGCCTAATGGGCATGAGTCTCTCGGAGACAAATCATCTGAAGACCTAGGACTGGTCAAGAGGATCTATCAGATTAATGCTGACAACATAGAAGTATCTAAACAAGACAAAAGACCAGCACCAAGCAGTGACAAGCTGGACATCTCTGTATCTGAGGATGCAGAAACACATGTAAACATGGTGGCTGCCACACTCCCTGCATCAGATGTAATGTTGCAGAAAATTGTACAGGAAACAAAGATGGAGGAGGAGACCAACGAAGGAAGTCTTGTAAAGAAGTCTCAACCTGAAACTTGTCAAAACTGCACCACAGAAGTGGAAAAAGAAAAAAGTAAAAAGGTGAACATGGTGGCGAAACAAGAGACATGTTGGGATCAAAGTGTTGAGCAGGACGAGAAGATGAAAACGAGGAAACTTGACATCAGTGACATGGATGAGGAAGACAAGAGTGTGAGCAAAAAGAAGAAGCAGACTGAAGAAAAGAAGAAGGGAAACGCTGTAACTACAGATGTTACGGAAATGAAAAACAAAAAGAAAGCTAAAGTCAAGGAAAACGGAGTGACGTTAGAAACACCGCAGGTTGAAATTGAGGAGGCAAACTTGAAAAGGAAGAAAAAGAAAAAGGCAAAGAAGGAAGCAGCCGAGCTGAAAAGAAGAAAAAAGTGGTTGAAGACAAACGTCACAGAGAAAGAAAGAAAAAGGACAGAAACGCAACGGTGCTAAATGAAGTAGGACCCAGTTCGTTTACTGTTGAGACAGAAAATGGACAAGTGTTCAGAAGAAACCGGAGGAGTCTGTTAAAGGTTCAAGATGCTAACCATCAGGTCGAAGAGGATGAATCTGAACAACAGAGTGTTACATCAGATGAACACCAGAGTGAACCTCTTTCACCTTCACCAACAACAGAGACACTGAGAAGGTCTTCCCGACCTAGGAAACCTCCAGAGAGGCTCATAGAACAATTGTGAACTATTGTGTAAAAAGAAAAAAAGAAAAAAAGAATAATTTGTTAAAGATGTTGTTTGCTTGTTGAAATGTAAAATAGAATTTGTGCAGTAGTTTGGTCATACTGGTTAAGATAAAAAATAATAATATAATAATAACATTCTTGATAAGAAACAGAATTGTGTATTATAAATAACATGTTCAAGGTCAGGAGTGTTAATACTATCAGAGTTTGACAGTGTTGTAAGAGTTTGAATAGTTATTCAAAACCTGTCAGAAAAGGGGATGTACTGATAGCTGTTATTATTGTACACTGCACAAAAACCATAGATATACGGGAGTATCAGATGTGGTATATCTCCGCATCCTTCACATATACGGACAATTTCCGGGAATTTCCGTATCGCATCCTCGGAAAATCCAGTTTCGGATATTCCCGGATACGAACAGATCCGAACTTTATTGATCCTTAAAAAATCACAAAATCCGGATACTTTATCTGCTGCAGATCCAGAAATATGTGGCTCTGTTATCCCTCGGGATTACTGCTTACATCTCTTCGGATACTTGCCGCATATATGACGTATGATTGTTTATATTTACGTATACGTGACAGATGTCAGTCGTATATTTATGGATTTTTATCTGTGAAGTATCTGTGAAGTATGCGATTTCTCAGAGATCCAGCAGATCTTTGACGTATCACGTTGAAGATGTCAGTCGTATATTTATGGATTTTTATCTGTGAAGTATGCGATTTCTCAGAGATCCAGCAGATCTTTGACGTATCACGTTGAAGATGTCAGTCGTATATTTATGGATTTTTATCTGTGAAGTATGCGATTTCTCAGAGATCCAGCAGATCTTTGACGTATCACGTTGAAGATGTCAGTCGTATATTTATGGATTTTTATCTGTGAAGTATGCGATTTCTCAGAGATCCAGCAGATCTTTGACGTATCACGTTGAAGATGTCAGTCGTATATTTATGGATTTTTATCTGTGAAGTATCTGTGAAGTATGCGATTTCTCAGAGATCCAGCAGATCTTTGACGTATCACTTTGAAGATATCAGTCGTATTTTTACGGATTTTTATCTGTCAAGTACCTGGAGATATGCGATCCATCAGAGTTCCAGCAGATCTTTGGCGTATCACGTCGTTGCAGATGTCAGTCGGATATTTAAGGATTTTTCATTTATGCAAATTCATGCATATTTGGGAATATGATATACTCTGCCTGAAAATACAGGTTTTGCATGTAGGTAGACCATGTAAAACACCAATGGTTACCGGTAGTTGTTTTTTTTACCCTAACCCTCCATTTATTTTTTATTTTTATTATGTGAAGCACTTTATATAACTACATTTGTTTTAAATCTGCACTACAAATAGTTGGCTTCTAACATCTTTACATTTTAACATCACCCAGTTTTCTACATCAACATTAGTCTTTAATTTTGATTTATGTACCAACATCATGATGTACAAATCACAAGCTGGACCAAAAGCAGTCTAGTAAATACACAGTGGTTTGTATCTTCAAAACTACTACGGTAATGCAAACATCAGACATAAAACTGACCATGACTTTAAATTTATTTTTTTTATTAACACCCCCCCCACACACACACACACACACACACACACACACAAAGAGGAGAAGAAGAGGAGATGTATGGATGCAGTTAGAGAGGACATGAAGGTAGTTGGAGTGAGGACAGAGGATGCAGAGGACAGAGTGAGGTGGAGGAGGATGACTCGCTGTGGTGACCCCTGAAAAGGGAAAAGCCAGAAGGTCAGCCTCAGGTTGCATTTCTCACTGGGCACTCTGCGATGGACTTTGTTCTGAAGCTCAGCAAATGTTTTCGAGTCAGAGGCGCCCCTCTCTCGCAAAATCCTCCATCCTCTTAATGTTTTAGGCAATCGTGGAGCTCAGTAAAGAAGAATACTTTTCGCTGAAACACTGATGGAAAAAGCAAAACAAAAACACACATTTCTTGATTAAAATAGTTATCTCTCCAACAGCAAGGTAGCTGGTTGATAATTTTTTTCAAGTGTCTCACTGCTAACTGATCAATACCGGTACTTACCATCCTGAGGCAATGGGAATGCCCATCTTCCAAGTTTGGTGTCCTGAACACGAGGGATCTTCTGTGGAGGCGTTGGACTCCTACACAGGTGATTTAAAGAAAAATTAGTAGCAGACAGTAACCGGAGCTGCTCATTTTCCCTGTCTTCATGTGTGCAGCAAGCCTTCTTCCTGATGTGAAACAGTACAAAAACAAGATTTCAGGGTTGTTGAGGGAGTTTGAGAAACAATTTCAGGTCTTTAGAAGAATAGAATATATCTTTATTGACACGTTTTAAAAGATGGGACGAGTGCACGAAGCTGCAGTTGTCTCGGCACCACAAAGGCGAACTCCAGACAGAATTTGCAGTTTTTCTCTCACCACTCACAGTCAGAGCTTCTGATGTGCTGTTGACATGCAACTTGAAATCATTGATTTGCAGTGTGATGTAGAATTGAAGGACAAATTTGCCTCTGTGGGCTTGGCACATTTTACAAGTATCTCTTACCACACTATCCTAAACAGACAGCACTGGCTGCAAAAATGTCCATGATGTTTATGACTACCTACCTTTGAGCAAGGTTTCACTAATGAACATTAATAAAACAGCTACGCTCAAAGCTCAATTTATGTGTTCACAATTGCTTCCTAAATGTGGAAAATGGATTTAAAATTCATTCATTTCTAAATTTTGATGTGTTTGATCAAGCATTTTTAACATGCAGGAAAGTGTTTTAACAAAATACCCTGATGCATGCTCAATAATCCAGGTAGAAAAATCTAAAAAAGCTAAGTCTGGTCCTCCGGACAATCAAAAAATAAAACAAAACATTATTTTTTGAATGTCCAGAGGACCAGACTTAGCTTTTTTAGTGTTTTAACAAAACTGTGTTTTTTTTTCCATGTCCAGAGGACCAGACTTAGCTTTTTTAGTGTTTTAACAAAACTGTGTTTTTTTTTTCATGTCCAGAGGACCAGACTTAGCTTTTTTAGATTTTTCTACCTGGATTATTGAGCATGCATCAGGGTATTTAACAAACAGTTTTTACAACTAAATGTTTTAAAACGTGCAATCACTGATCAGTTTTTTAATGTGTAATGCACAAATGTTAAACTGAGTAAAAGTGTAAAAGGACAATTAATTTAATGTCAATATTTTTATAATTCATTTATTCTTTGCACTAATACAAAGAAAAAAAGTGGACTTTTGGAATGAGTATACTGGTCTGGCCCCCTTGAGATCAGATTAAGCTGTGTGCGGCCCCCAGATCAAAATGAGTTTGACACCCCTGAGCTACAGTGTGCGCTCTCAGGTCATGATTACCTGCAGTGTTCTGTCAGTGAGGACTGAACTTGGAAAAAGGGCCTTCTCCTACTCTGCTCCTGCTTCATGGAATATCTTACAAAAAGATCTGAAGCTCTCGACCTTGACTTCTCTAAATGGTTTTCAGAATCTGTTGGAATCCTGGCAACAACCAATCCAGATTTGTTCCTGTCTTTGATTTTATACGTCTACCTTATAATGCTTTGCTAGTTTTTTGATGCTTTGTTAAAAAAAAAAAAACTTTTGTTTTTTTCTCTCTTTTGTTTTTCTATTGTTTATTGTTTGTTTATTGTTTAAGGAAATTCTACCATTGCTGTTCATTGTTCTTTAGTTTTAGCAGGTCGCTTTCGTAAATGAGCCCATGAGGTTCAAAAGATTTACCTGACTAAATAAAGGTTGAATGAATGAATGAATTAAACCTACCAGTAGATGCTCTGATGCATGCTCACCAGTAGATGGCGCTTTAACACATCTGTTCATGAGGACTGATGACCTTACCTGCAAAATAATATATGCTGAGTGAG